>PITA01009137.1:0-79762 GCA_004023965.1 Spilogale gracilis | reverse complement strand
GCCTGAAGTAAAATAACAGGAGAGGAGAAGAGAATGCATGTATAGACAGTCTCCTCTTATCACTTCTACTTGACCCGAAGCTAGCAAAGTTACCAGCTCAGAGGGAGCGGGGAAGAAGGGAAGTTAAAAAATCAACAGGGAAAGCATTTTAGTTGCTCTTGCTATAGAACAAATCAAACCCTAGTAGCATAAAATAGCAACCATTTACTATGCTTAGGAATTGTGTGTGTCCAGCATAAGGAGAGGGCAAAGCAGAGATAGCTTACTTCTACTCCAAAATGTCTGGGATCTCAGTAATTCAAGAGAGAGAGAGAAACAGACAGACAGACAGACAAAGAGAGAGGTAACACAATGACTATGGTGTGAAATCATCTGATGCTTCACCCTGTCACACATCTGGAGATGGATTCTGCCTGTGGGTCAGGATCCCAGCTGGGGCTATTGGCTAGAACAGGTACAAGTATCCTGGAGGCTTTCCAGAAGGCTAGTTGGGTTTCCTTGCAACGACGTGTGTGGTTCTAGACCAGAAGAAAGTCTCTCAAGAGAACGAGGTGGGAACTGTACCCCCTTTTATGATCTACTTGAAAGCTACGGCTTTAATAATATGTCTGCCCAAATTCAAAGAGAGGCAGCAGAGACCTCAACACTCTGATGATCCCCCCAGTGGGACAAAATGGCAGTCATCTTTGGAAAAATCTAACTGGCTACAGAAAGTTTGGGAAAAAGCCCTTATAGGTGAGGGACTACCTAGTAGTTAGTTACATACTGCCAAGCTGCATTTAAGACCCACCTGAGGTTAGTGATAGCTAACTAGAGCAGCACCACCCTGCTCTGGTGTGACTTTCCCTGGCAGCTGTCAGTTGCCATGGAATGATCACCAAGAAAGCAAACAGCAGGGCTCATCAGGAGCAAGCCTTTGCCTGATGTGAAAGACAAGAGGGGAAAGAGAATTTAGGGATCCTGTCAACAGTGTGTGAATCACAGAATTCAGATGGGTAAGGAGAAACATCTTTGAAAATTGAGGATTAACAGTTAATGTGACAATACACAGATTGCCATTCTTATCAAGCAGCAGTCAGTAAGAAAAAAAAAAAAAACATGTTGACAAGAATCAGAGCAAGTATAGAACGAGGGGTAATAGCACAAAGCCAGAAGCCAGACTACCTGGGTTTGTACCTGACCCTTATCACTTACTTGCTTTGTAGCTCTAAGCACGGTAAACTTTCTGTGCCTCAATTTTCTCATCTGTAAGATGGGATAATAATAGTAACTTCCTTGCGGAATCATTAAGAGTATCGAGTTTCTTATTATGCACAAATCCCTTAAAACAGTACCTGGCATATAATAAG
The DNA here is from genome assembly GCA_004023965.1 of Spilogale gracilis. Classification (NCBI taxonomy): domain Eukaryota; kingdom Metazoa; phylum Chordata; class Mammalia; order Carnivora; family Mephitidae; genus Spilogale; species Spilogale gracilis. The sequence goes on along the minus strand of PITA01009137.1, from coordinate 78,413 downwards.
CACTAAATAAAGACATTATCAATATTATAAAAGGCTAAAATAATTCTAGGTATGTAACGGCTCTATCAAATGCCTTCTGTAAGTACACTTTAAAATCGGCTATAGAGCTGATGTGTAATAATAGAGAATAGACCCTTGCACAGCCAAGTTTAAATACACACAGCGTTGAGGTCTATGTTACCTCTCTTTGAATTTAGGCAGTTTACTCATTCCCAGCCACAGAATTCCAATTTCTATGCACATATGCTAGCCTTTTCTTAGGATTTGTTGTACTTGATTTTTCTTAGAGTCAATATCATGATCATCAGATAACCTGAATTTGGTAAATTTCCAAGGCTGTTTCTTCTTAAATCCATTCCAGTCTCATGTCATCTCAAGACTGTCCAAAGTAAGTTTAGAATCCAATAGTCCTGAATATCCTTATCAGCATCCACATGGAAAGGTTGTGGTCAGTTGAGCTTACCAATAATTGTTTAATGAGAAAAATTATAGCACTTAATTTTGGTATTAAAATGGAAGGATAAATCTAAATGGTTTACGATGAAAGTAACAAGAGATCATCTTAATCCAGTTGAAGGATGCATTAGTTCCTAATACTGTCTGGCACAGGTACTCTCTATGTTAATTTTTTACTCAACCCCATCCCAATGACGTACATTAAAAACATTTCCTGACTGAATCTGATTTTGGGGCCTAACTTGTTCTAAATATCTCATATTTTTAAGTTGATCTATTATGTGGCATTTCTCAGGAAAATAATGTCCAGGTATCCTTTTGAACATTTCTATAATCCCTGCTGTAAGATCTAGTACAATTCATTGGACACTGACAACTCATTTATTCTGAGAATCAGGTTTATTCTGAGTTTCAATAAAGATGACAGGCCCTCCCTACCTTGAATAATGAAACACTTACTGCTCCCAATATTCTGTACCTCTGAATGAGGTAAAACATACTAAAAATGAGGCACAGAAAACTTCCTAGTTTTTAGTTAATTTTCCAGCAACAGAATGATATCATGTCTCCTGACCATGTCAGTAACTACAATTTCTTGAATTTAAATATTTGTAAAGCACTTCATATGTTTCTTCACCAATGACCTTCACATAGGGATCCCTTAGCCATGCTAAACTGTGTGGGAGAGGACACACCCCTTGCCTTCCCATGTTGCCAGGAGTACTAGGGAGGGCAAGAAGCAACAAACTCCCCAATGCCCTGGTTGAAGGGGAGAAGACCATGAAAGCCTTAAATAGTGAAGCCCGCACAAAACATACATGAAAGCAACATGCAAAAATATACTGTAGGGCAAAACATTCTATTTCTAGATACATGAAAAGTAACAAAATAGCTATAATGCGATCAGTAGCCATAAGGGAGCTAAGAAATTCTATGGCATACAAAAGGCACACTAAGGCACAGATATCGTGCTTAAATGAGAACCAAAGAACTACAGAGCGATGCTCCACTCATAGGAGCCTGGTTTAGGAAACATCTTGTGTGGCAAGCAATCCAAGAAAAGCAACTTTTAGTGACCCAGAAAAATGCCTACACTAGACGAGGCTGATTTACACGCACCACGTGGGTAACAGTCCTCTTTCTCCCTGGAAATAAGTAAATCAGCATTTCCAGCCTTTCTGGAAACAGGTATTTGCGGTATGCTTGCAGAATCAGATTTCTAAGCCTGCAGTGTGGGTAACAAAATCAGGTCTCAGTCGGCCCTGCTGACTGTCCCATGGCACCATCCACACCATTGCACATCTTTCTATCTTGCCAGAACCCTAAAATAGCTTCAGTGTCAAACCTCGCAATACAGACTATGAAGTCCAAAAGCTGAGTTTCTGTGGTCACCAATGTCTCCTTGGTGGATGCCTCATTCCCTTCCCATGCCATAATAGCGCTATTCCCCAGGGTCTTCCCTTGCTCTTTTTTCTTCCGATGCTTCACTGTCCCCTAGATTACCCAATACCCTCAACCCGGTGAACTTGATGTTATCCAGGATCCTAACAGGAAACAGATGGCACACTCCAAGTGAGGCAAACCACGAAGAGTTTATCTAAGAAGAGCCACTGACAAAGAAGTGACAGGATATAAAGGATCTTGATGTGTAGTGCAATAAGCTGGAGCAGAACAAAGAAGGAACTATCATCAACCCCAGCCTGAAAGAAACTAAGAACGTAATGGCTGGTACTCTAGAGAAAGTTGTGTAGAGAAGGTCACCTTGAGAGAAGTGACCTTCTATTGAGGAACACAATCAGACCTAAGCAATCTCCAAGGGAGGAAGGGAAATAAGTAAATAAACAAACAAACAAATAAGCGTGACTTCACTCCCTCATTGGCTCCCACTGATCTTCTGGGGATCATTGAAGAAATTCTCCATGGGTTAGGTCGTATGTCCATACATCTTGAGAGCAGAGATGCTGACTGCCTTTGGTACAGAGTACCTTTCCAAGGATGCTGGTATAGCACATAATCTTGGTAAATCTTGATAAAGATTGTGTCTCTCTCCAGAGTCAAGGGCAGGCATGCTTATTGCCCATTATAAAAGACTCAAGTTCTCTAAGCTCATGGGTCTCCTGTGCAGGTACCATTGGCCTTTTTCACAATGTCTTATGGATACATTAGGGTTTGGGAAGCAGACACAGTAAAATATTGATACCCAGCTACCACTATTGCTGTAAGTGATCCAGCTTTTTAACTGACCAGGGGTTCAGTGTCTTCCTAGCCTCTATGCTGAGTTGACTTGTTTGCTCGTAAGTAAGGTAAAATCTCCAGCCCTTCATAGTTCTTGACAGAGGTCCTTATGGGCAGAACCTATTCTGAAGTCAGAGGGCAGAGCTATCACCTGATTGATCCATAGATGTCAGCCTTCTAGAGCAAAACACAGCAAAGCAGTACATTTGAAGGGACAAGTGAAATGTACTTGCCACATCATCTAAACACTATTAACTGTCAAATTTGTATTCCATATATCTGATAGACTATATCCTGAGCTTCTGACTCATACGTCTAGTTACTCACTGGCTGCCTCATGGGCATCCAAGGCCCAATTTTTCCAACTTCACCAATGGTGGAGTGATAGAATGGTGGAATGACACCACCATCTGTCTGTCCAGTTGCCTAACCTGTGTTTAGTCTTGACTCCTCCTTCTCCCCAGATCTCGTCATGTCAATATGAGTTCACATCTAGTCTGTTCCTTGCTCTTCATCTCTATGACCACCTGCCTGCCAAGATAACACCATCTCCCCATTGGAAGACATATCAACCTCCTTACACTTCTTCCTCAATTTATTTCATGAGCGTTCTACAGTTTTCTGAATATAGCTCCTTTGCCTCTTTGGTTACATTTATTCCTAGATATTTTATGGTTTGAGGTACAACTGTAAATGGGATTGACTCCTTAATTTCTTTCTTATGTTTCACTGTTGGTGTATAGACATGCAAATGATTGCTGTGCATTGATTTTATATCCTGACACTTTACTGAATTCCTGTATGAGTTCTAGCAATTTGGGGGGGTAGAGTCTTTTGGGTTGTCGACATGGAGTATCACATCACCTGCAAAGAGAGAGAGCTTGACTTCTTCTTTGCTGATTCTGATGCCTTTTATTTCTTTTTGTTGTCTGATTGCTGAGGCTAGGACTTCTAGCACTATATTGAACTGCAGTAGTGATGGTGGACAGCCCTACCACATTCCTGACTTTAGAGGGAATGCTCTGTTTTTCCCCACTGAGAACGATATTCTCCTTATACTTTTTGCCTCATCCTGACTAGCTCCCCTTGAGCTCTCTCAATACTTGAGCCACAGTTGATCTCCTTCCATTTCCTCCTACTGGCCCTGATCCCTCCCTTATCATGTCATTTACACATGCTGACTTCTTTTCCAGGAAAATGGCTTCCTCCCCCTCTTTGCGTGGGTAACTCCTGTTCATCCTTCAGATCCCTGGTCAAGTGTTTTTTCCTTGGAGATACCTCCCTGAACCTCTCAGCCAGGCCATGTTTTTCTTTCCCCAGCAGGCTATGTTCTCTATGAGGGTAGGCACCCCGAATGTGCTCTTGCTCACCATGAGAATGCCAGCCCCAAGCACAAGGCCTCTACAGAGCAGGCTCCAGGACAGATATGTCCCTTTGGTGAGTACAATGAAACACAGTGGCCTGGGTCATCGTCACATAAAGTACCCCTCAAATATGCCTATTCTGTCAGTGCCCGCTAGAACAAAAGCATTTCCACGTGCAAGTAAATCCCCTAACATTGTATTGGCTCAGAGGATTTCTTTGTGAGCTGCTAGGAAATTTTTAGCAAAATGGGAAAATAATCAAAGAAATATTTTCAAGATGTGTCAAGTACAGATAAAATAACTTTTAAGAGTTCGTTGTGCTGAAGTGAAGTTTTGCTCTCCAAATACTTCTCATGATCTTCTTGACGGTTTTTGAAACCTAAAAGATCACTTAAAAAAAAAACAACAACAAAACCCCCCCCCAAAACAGGTGATATCTTTCCAGAGAAATCTGAACTTAAATCAAGGTAGTAGAAACAGAAATGTAATTAGAACTATAAGTGAGCCATTTTTGTTCCTATTCCGACGTCTTTATTCTCATTCGCAACATCTGAGCTTTGACTTTCTGGTTTTAATATCTTTTTTTATATTTAAAAAGAAATGCATAAAATGAACAGCAGGGACTAGCTCCACATGAGTAAGAACACAATATAATTTATCTGTCACTATCACAGGGCTCTGAGAACAAGAACAGTTTCATTTCCTTGCTGTTATCTGCAAAGTTACAGTGTTAACATTGCATGAACACAAACACTGGTATTTTCGCTCCCTTTTTAATTGAGAAAGGTGATAAGGTGCTTATCTCCTTTAGTACCATGGAAAGGTTTTCTTTTCCTGGACAGTCCCACCAACTTCAAAGCCAAACACCCAAGTAAGGCATCAGAAACACATCTTTCCTGTTAATTTTGGCCATTCTGACTAGTGTAAGGTGGTATCTCAATGTGGTTTTAATTTGAATTTCCCTGATGATGACGAACATTTTTTTCATGTGTCTGTTAGCCATCTGTATGTCTTCTGTGGGAGAAGGAAAGGAAATGTGAATTGAGGTAAATCAGGGAGCGAGATGAAGCATGAGAGACTTTGGACTCAGAAACAAACTGAGGGTTTTGGAAGGGGGGTGGGGGAATGGGAGAGCCTGGTGGTGGGTACTGAGGGCACGTATTGCGTGGAGCACTGGGTGTGGGGCATAAACAATGAATCTTGGAACACTGAAAAAATAAAGTAAAAAAAAATACTTAAAAACATCAAAAAGAAAAAAATAAGAAACACATCTTTCTGCCTTTCTGGGTCAGCAGCAACTGAGGTGGTGACCTTAGGACAGCTTGGTCACCAGGTGGGGAGCAAACAAACCAACAAAATTCCATGAAGCTTTTTATTTTGAGGAGGGGGCACTCGTAGTTCTTCATACGCTTAGTCTGATTGGGTTCAGAGCATCTGAACGGACCAATTTTTTTTTTCAGGACATGCCTCCCTTTTATACGTTCTTCTTTGTTGCAACTGAAGTTGTTAGGAAGGGCAAGAGCAGATTAGAAACACCAAACCTACAACTGATTTTCCTGATGTTTCTCTTCACAACCCTTTTTCTGCCCCAATAGTGAGGGGAGGGGCTCTGGACCAGTTGAAAAGTGTAATAAAGACATACGAGATCAACGGAGGAAAACGGTGGGGACCTGAGCTTTGTTCCTGACCTGTTACCACATAATCTTTAACTCAGTTTCCAAAATTTAAAAAAAAAAGACAAAAATTTGTGACAAGATGAACTCTAAAATCCTTTAAGCTTTGTGATTTCTACTGTCACAAAGAGATAGCCTAAACAAACACACACACAAATAAACAAAACCTCTTCTTTCTCAAGTGGAACTTAAAACTGTTTTTAGCCCAAAGTTTGTCATTGCTCTTTGGTCTTTAAAAAATAATAAATATGATGGTAGCTTTTTGCAACAGACTAATCAGTAGGAATCAATAAAAAATATTTTTGGTTTTGTTTCTTCATAAGTAAACATAAAAAATGCAAAACTTCTCCAGCACTCATAGGCAAACATCAGCCTACAACATGAGTTATGTGGGTAATGTTTTGCTTGCTTGAGTCAATCCACTTGCTATCAAACTAGAAATTTGCACCGTGATCAAAGTAGGAATTTCTATCTAATATTTAGGTAGTAAGTGCCAAGTGCATTTACACAAATGGTGACAAGTATTTTAATCAAATTACAGCGTCTTTCAGAGACTACTTATTCCATACTTTCTTATCAAGTACCTTTCAGGGGTAAACAGTCAGAAAGAATACGTGGGCACACAGGATGGAAAGCAATGTGACTACTTGAAAATAAACCTCATTCTGTATGCCAACAAATCTCCCGATTTTACTCTCCAGATCTCTCTACAATTTTAAAAATTAGTGAAGAGCCCAGGAAAGCCTCTGCCTCTGTGGGCTATATCTACCATCATTTACTATTTAAGAAACTAAAACTGAGCAGTCTTTTAGATATGCATGCATTAATTAGTTTTAAAATAACATTATATCAGAAGACAGGTAACATTTATATGAAAAATAATATTGTAAAACAAAAAAATAGAATAGGAGGAACAGTTTCACATGTTTTGCTGATCTCTTTATATCTGGCTTAACAGGAAACAACTGTAATTTTCTATATGTTTCTGCATTTGATCCACTGAGATATGTTGCTTTGGTTGAAAAAAAAAATCTGGTCTGGTCCTGACAGGTTGCTGGAAAGCTAGATGTGGGACGCGATCCCAGAACCCCAAGATCATGACCAAGCCAAAAGCAGAGGCTTAACCCTCTGAATCACCCAGGCACCCAATTGTGGATATTCTACATAAACTCTATGAACAAATCTAAAACAAAGTTTTATGATAATTTGTTAGATTTTTAAAAAGCAACTCACTAATCAATATGTAGAACAACTTCTGATTTTTGAAAAATAAATGTCCAGGGCACCTGGGTGGCTCAGTTGGTTGAGCATCTGCCTTCAGCTCAGGTCATGATCCCAGGGTCCTGGTATAGAGCCCCACATGGGGCTCCCTGCTCAGGGTGGGTTCTGCTTCTCCCTCTTCCTCTACTGCTTCACCTGCTTGTACTCACTCTCTCTCTCCCTCTCAAATAAGATATTTAAAAAACATTATTTTAAAAAATTAAATTAATGTCCACATGTATATATGAATATGTAAATATGGCCCCAGAAGCACAGGGCAAAGGTCCTGAAAAATGAATACTATATTATTATTAACGTCTATAATATGTATCATATATTATTGTGTAATGTAGATATGAATATTACTATTATGTTATTAGGATAGTATCTATTTAACATCTATGATAACTTGGAGCAGGGAATGAAAGGGGGTCCCAAAAAGAATGACACCTGAATTATAGATATGTTTTACTTTCTTTCTTGTGGGGAGTCTGTGAGCCTGGGTGTATGTACCTTCTATTTTTTTCAAATTAAAAAAAGAGGGAGGAAGGAGCAGGTTAGAGAGGAAGCCAGACCAACTTTCAGACTTTTGAACAACACCTAATACCAAAAGACAACAGAAGATTTACTAAGTCTGAGTAAAAATGATTTTTCTCAAAATTCTATCTCTATCAAATCACTTATTAATATTTGAAAAGAACACAAAGTTCTCAGATAAGAAAAGTACACAGAAGAAACGCCATCCACCTGTCCTCTTGAAAAGTACTTTAAGATGTTATCTAGCCAGGTTGAAGAGGAAATTCCAAGTTAGGAAGACAAGAATAGACAGATGGCCCCGTAAAAGGATTCCTTACTGAACACACTGTCCTCTGCTACACGATGTTGTATATTCAAGTCATCTTAGATCAGCCCAGTTACTTGAGTTCAGCATATACAATAGGTACTGCAGCAGGCAGAACTTGTAGTGTAGAACCTATGGCACGTGTTTCCTTGGCTTTTGGAACTCTTTGTGCCCTTAGTCAGTCAGAAAGTGTAATCAGAAATCAACTAAAAACCCTTCCAGCAAGTGAAAGTTCATTAAGGAAAAAGACCTGAAAATCGAGAGCTTCCAACCCACGTTTCTCACTCCGCCTTTGCTTTGTCCTCATCTATTAACTTTCCTTCTCCTACCCTTCCTCTTCCTTCTTCCCTTACAGATGCCAAAGTCCCATCCCAAAAAACTCTGCTTCACCAGACTGAATGAAACTTGGCTATCTGTATTCATCCAGGTTATGCTGGGTGAGTAGGTCAAGTTAATAATAATATTATTGTCTATTCATCCAAAAACCTACATCCCATATCTAGCTCCAAGGAGAAAGGGACTTGAATTTTCATTTGGTGACTAAGCCTATGATCTCCATTGCACTGGAAGAGGAGAATGCACAACTTTAAGGAAATTTTAGTTTCTGACTCTTGATAACAAAGTAAAGAGCCATATAACTCATTCATCTACTCAAAAATACTTACTGACCACCTCTAGGTCCCAAGCACTATTCTGGATGGTGGAGATAGAACAGTGCATAAAGTAGACACATACCTTGTTCTCCTAGAACTAAGACTCTCTATCATACTTTGTCATAGGTGAAATATTAACTAACTCAAGACAACAAATACACTTACAGAATAGTCTCTTGAGAAACAGAGTACATTAACACATTTCTTTGAACAAATGTAAAAACAAAACTTTGAATTTACTGTCAACATATTTTCTGACCGAAAATATGCAGAATTTCAACAGTTGATCTAAAATTTTCTCCATGTTTGAAAAATATTGTTTTTAGCTATAAATTTAAATAATAACATGACAAAAGATATCAATCTAAATAGAGATTAATGCGCATTTGGGCCACCTGGCCAACATTTATAATAGAAGTAGGAAGTTAATATATTTTCCTAAAATTTCTGTTCTTTTGAAGGTTATATTTAACTTAGTTCCATTTAAAGTATTTTTAAATGTTTTCATATACTCTTTATGGAATTAAAAACAACAAACTTCAGTGTATTGTCATTGTAATTATTCATCCTATGGTTTCTTCCAATTTTTTCTTCCAATGTTTCCATTTTCCTGATATGCAACACCATGATGTTTCTTTATCACTATGCAGTGGAATGCATGCCTCCCAGAACTTGCCTCTTTGGTATAAGGATTCTTTTGAGCTGAAGGCAATCGAGACCCACCAATCTTAGGAAGAGCTTTTTACTTCCCTCTTAAATGCCTAAAAGAAAGGGGACCTGTCACAGAAAGAGAGCTATTACCAGAGATAATTTTTTTAATGTAAAAAACTCAATCTGCACATCGGGGCAAACATCTGATGACCAAAGAACTTCATCTTCTCCTCTTATCTTCCTGTGAACAGCCTCTCCCACTCTGAAGCCCTATATTTTTCCTATATTTAACTCAACTACATGGCTGCCTTTGAGTCTCCTATCTTTTGGGGGGATAGAGTAGAGGTAAAATCATTTTTCCTCCCTTCCACTTACTTACACAAGCAATTCCTGTTTAATTCATTTCATTTTTCCTCATAAATAATTGTGCCAGCTCCTTATAATTCTTGTTGCTTTTTTCTGATTCCCTCTAGATTTCTGGAGTTAATGAAGTGGTCAATACTTAGCCTGCTGCATTTCTTTAAGACTTGGGTAAGAATTATGACCACCCTGTCCTATGTTGTGCTGTTTCTGTCTGGAAGATAAACTATCCTATCTAAGCTTCATGGTGCTATGCTAAGTTTTTATAATTGAATCTAACTCTTGGGTCTTTTTGGCAGCTTTCTCACACAGGATAACATCTATGTGATTGTTCTACTTCAAGTCAACACAAATTAAGATGATGTATCCTGGGTCTCTTTATCTTTTCCCCTCTCTGATGTGTGCATGAGGACTTCCAAGTACTTAGTGAGGGAAGAGGGAAATAAGGGACAAACATCATGGATCCCTTACAGAGAAAGAACTGCCATAGTGTATTTAAGAAATATTTGGGACATATATTTACAAGCTTGGGGTGGGTCAGCTATTAGTTATTTTCTAGAATAGTGTATTTCACTACACATTGACTATATTCTCTTCCCTATTATGTCAATGGACACAGGTGAACATCATGGCCTATGCATGTAAAGAGCCAATGATTGATCTGCAAGGGAAAAACTATTGAACTCAGTCTAATATTGGCCCTACTATTAATTAATTGCCTATCATGAGTCTGCTGCTATACCAGATATATGGCATGTTGATGAAAAAGTAGTTTCTGTCCACAAGGTACACCAGAAAAGAGAAGGTGAAATGTAGTGAACTATGAGCACAGGCTCAGACTCTTGGAGTCAAATGTGGCTTTTATGCTTTTTAGCTGTTTGCCTTTGAACAAGTTCTTGAATGAGAACAAGGTTCTTCCTCAAAGGCTTAGAAAACATGTAAAGCTAAATTGAAATGACTCCCATTTACAACAACTTACTTAAGGTTAACTCTTCCCATCCTTAAGTGATTTACATGAATTCTTATTTAGTCATGATCTGTCTTGTGAAACAAGGGAGGCTCAGAGACCTGCAGTCACACAGTAAGAAAACAGCAGATACAGGATTGGGACATAGTTTCAACTCCACTTTTAGGCTGTTTCCTTCTGTTTTTTCATTAAGTTTGTTTTAATGGGTGATACATTGACATTGACACAGAGATTTACACATCAGGTTGTTCTAAAGAGTTTAATATCAAAACCATTGTCGTTAGAAGTCCACTTTCCACCATTCCCATTCCCCAAAGCTGGCTTCCTAGAAGTCTTTGAGGTATCTCTCTTTGGGCATTTATCTCTGCATAGTAAATAATCACATTTACGGTGTACTACTTGATTGAGGTGGACAGGAAGAGGCAAGAAAGGGGGATAGAGATTAACTATTATCACAGTGAAAGATGAGATACTTTCACCATTTCTATACTTTCAATGCTTCCACACCATCTCCATTGTTCCCTCCTCTACCATCCTTCCCAAATAGTAACACACTCTATTCAGCATTTATGTCATCATGATTATTTAATATTTGTGCCTTAGTATACTTTATTTTTAAGATTTTATTTATTTATTTGAGAGAGAAATAGAGGGCACCAGAAAGAGAGAGCACAAGAAAGGGGAGGATCAGAGGGAGAAGCATACTCCCCATTGACAGGAGCCTCATGTAGGGCTGGATTCCAGGACTCTGAGATCATGACCTGAACCAAAGGCAGATGTTTAACCCACTGAGCCACCCAGGTGTCCCATATGCCTTAATATACTTTATGTTTTTCTTGCGCAATCTTCTTCTTTTCTTCAGATTTAATACTGCTCTCATTCCCCGTGTGCTTAATTAACATGACTGTGTTTCCATTCCTCTTTGATTCTCTAAATCTCTCAGTGTATCCAAATATGTCAGGCATTCTCTTCTGTCACTTTCCTCTATTGGAGACATTGCTCCCAGAGCTTTCTGATCTGTTTCACTCCAAAATGGTGTCCCTCTGTGCTGACCATCAGTTGGTATCTTATGCACTCATCTCTTTCTGGAATTGGATTCCCTATTCCTCAAATCCCATGAGTTTCCCCTTCTCCATGTACTCTCTTATTTTAGTGAAGAAACTCCCCTATGCCTTCCCAAGAAGGGAACTCTAAGGAGTTAAAATGTTTTAAGGATTTCTGAAAACGTTCTAGTCTTTCACACTCAACTGGTAGTTTTGCTGAGTATACAATTTTTGGTTGGATATCATTTATTCTCAAAAGTTTGAAGATGTTACTCTGCTGTTTTTCAGCGTCCAGTTGTTGTGAGGAGCTCTGAAGCTCTTCCATTTCTGATCCTTTATGTGTTACCATCATCACCCCCATCCCTCTTGGTGTTTCTAGGACCTTCTTTGTCTCCAGTGTTCTGTTTAATGATGCTATGCCTTGGTGTGAATCTATTTTTCATCTGCTATTTGGGTAAATTCAATTGTTTAATTCCGGAAATTTTTCTTGAATTAATTTTTAATGTTTTCCTCCTTTCTGTTTTCTGTTTTTCAGATGTGGAATTCCTACTTACTGAATTCCTCAACTCAATTTTCTTTCTAATTTCCCAGATGTTTACATTAATATCCATGAGCTTTTTTCTGAATATTCCTTCAAAAACTGTATCTTGTTCTTTCTTCACAATATTGTCTGAGAAAAGTAATGACCAGTTTCTGTAAAGCTTTCATTTTCCTGATTAGCTTCCTGTAGGTTTTAGTCTTCTCGTGGGTTTGGTTTTGAACTCTTTTATGTTAGACACTCCCTCAGGTGTCTGTTCACTGTTTCCTATTTTCTCATATCTAAGAAACTAACTGGAAATGAGTTACATGGCCTTTTAGGGAATCTGGCTCTTCTTTTATTAGAGAAACCTTGGTATCAGTATCTTTACGTATTTGTCCCTAGACTTGTCAGAAATCCCAGAAAATAATCTTCCAATCACTCAAGCTTTGTGAACCCAGGTGTAAAACAGTTCTTCTGCAAGAGAAGGGATTTTGCTATTCATATATAACATTTCTTTTAATATCGACATTTCCATTGGTTATCCCCCCTCGTATGTGCTGCATTCACCAACACCTGGTCTACAGAGAAAATTTTTAATTTACTATTGGTTTGGAGTAGGCACGGTATTTAATGGAGGGGGGAAACTGTTCCATAAAGAGTCTTTGAGTCAGTCCTTTTGGTTTTAGCACCTTCATGCTCACTTTGGGACATATTTGAGGTCTGTAGTGCAAAAGGAGGGTGCTTCCTGTATTTCTCTGGGATTGGCTCAAGATTCAGCAATCTCAGATCAACTAAGTCTTTTCCTTATTTCTAAACTATTCCTGATATTACTGACTTGCCTCTATACCTCTATGTTATGTCTTTATATATACATTTATTTTTGCTGAGATTTTAGAACATGATTCAGGAAGCACATGCATCTGTGCTAGATATATGTGTTCATGCCCTACCTTTACCCAGAAACCCTCAGGATTGCATGCTTTTACCACTATTCTAGTGCAGAGAAACATCACATAATGTACTTCACTTCTTTACAGTTCCCTGTTTTTGGCTTTCCCTCTGTTCAACAAGAGACACTCTTTTGCCTTGAGGAAAATCAGAATTATTACAGGTGGCATGCCAAGGAAAAGTACGCAAAATAGGCTCCTTCAGGAAAAAGAGCAAAAAAATCAAGTTTTCAATCACAAGAGACATATAGTTAATAGAAATTTTTTACACTCAAAAATTTCCCAATAAGTATCAAGAACCAAAGCTAAGGGGCTCCTAGGTGGCTCAGTCATTAAGGATCTGCCTTCGGCTCAGGTCATGATTCCAGGGTCCTGGGATTGAGCCCACCCTCTGCCTGCCATTCCCCCTGCTTATGCTCTCTCTCTTTCTCTCTGTTTCTCTCTCTGTGTCAAATAAATAAATTTTTAAAAAAAGAACCAAAGCTAAGAGGACGCATCATATGGTTTTTACCATAAACCATAGGGTAATAAATTCCTGCTCTACAGATGATAATAAGAATTCCTTGCTCAGGTAGAGTAAGTAGCCTGGAGAGAGGGAAAGGGAGAAGGAGGACTCAGCCCTGAGCCTCTCTCAGGACTGGGTGTAGAGAGAAGCTGATAAAAGAACATTTCAAGGGTCATCTCTGTGGCTGAGTCCATTAAATGTCGGCTCTTGGTGTTGGCTCAGGTCATTATCTCAGTATCCTGGGATTCAGTCCAGCACCAGGCTCCATGCTCAGCAGAGAGTCTGCATGGGCTTTTTCTCTCTCCCTCTGCTCCTCCTCCTGCCTACATGACCTCTCTCTGTTACTCTCTCCCTCAAATAAATAAATAAATCTTAAATTAAAAACAAACAAACAAAAAAAACCCCCAGCATCTCAAGATGAATTAGGAGTCTCTGAGCAGGGTACCTGAGAATCAGTTGCTACATGGAAATCTAAGCAGAATTGTCCTTGTAGATTATATTCAGCCAATATGTTCAGGCTTGATAAAGTTGTGTAATTAGATGTCATCTTTAAACGGAGCCAAAATAAGTAAATTAGAGAATTGGCCTCTGTATAATAACAGACTGGAAATATACTGACTATCTCTGTGTGATATAAGAAAAAATTACAGGGGTGTCTGGGTGGCTAAGTTGGTAAAGCATCCAACTTTTAATTCTGGCTCAGGTCATGAGTTCACAGTCATAGGATCAAGCCCCATGACAGACTCCAGTGTCAGGGCAGAGTCTGCTTCTCTGTATACCTCTGCTCCTCCCCCAGCTGTGCTCTTTCTTCCAAATAAATAAATAAAATCTTTTTTTAAAGAAGAAAATCACATTTTATATGCATTTTTAACCATCAGTAAAATGGCTTCTTATATGGTCAGGATGCCCACAATGATGATAAGCATTGAGAACCTGTAGAAATATGGTATTATGGTATGGTAATATTGTATTAAACATGTTTTTATTTAATTGCTAAGATCTTTATTTATTTATAATTATCTTCCCCATGTGAAGATCTGAGTTTATTTTCAATAAATCCAGAACAACTTTCACAGACCACAAAGTGCACCAGAGATGTCACCAAGAGGATGAAGCTTTTAAGGCCCCAGTGGGACCCTGATGTCCGTCTGTGACCAAGGGTCATGGAGAAGTGGGCAGTGTAGCACTTGCTTCCCCAGATTTCTCTAAGACAAGGGAGGTTAATGGGCCAGATAACACATAAAGTTGAGCTCTCCCACTTTCTGTTTCCTAAACAAGTAATTTTAACGAACATCACAAATCAAAACTAGTCAATGCCTATGCCAAACTGAAGTTCTATTACAGTTGACCCTGGAACAACACAAGTTTGAACTGCACAGACCCACTTCTATGCAGATTTTTTTCAATAAGTCCATTGGAAATTTTTTCAGAGATATACGTCAGTTTGAGAACTCACAGACAAACCGCATAGCCTAGAAATACCAAAAATTAAGAAAAAGTTAGGTTCATCCAAATGCATAAAACATATGTATATATTAGTCTATATTATCATTTATTACTATAAAATGTACACTATTTTGTACATTTTTGTACATCTAATGATTAGAAGAACTTCAGATTTGTCAAAAATTCAGCGCATGTCACCACACATGGCGCTATTCATATTCAAAGGAAATGACATAAAGACACAGTATGAAATCATAACCGCCTAAAATTAACTGTATTATGTGCTGTCCTACTGTAAGAATTTTGTAGCAGCCTCTTGCTATTGTGTGTTGAGCTCAATCAAGTGCTCCAAGTATCTTAAAATGCCACATGACACCAATTATCTCAGTCTGAGCAGTTCATCTCTCCAGGAACTTGTGTTTTACAACAAAAAGCAATCTTGCAGTTCTCACATGTATTTCACCGTGCTTAATGCAATAATGGGAAACCTTGACTAACACCATGGGACCCATATGAAGTGCCCCTAGTGTTCCAGGAAGTGCTCCCAAGAAGCAGAGGAAAACCAGAACATTACCAAAAAAGTTGAATTGCTTGATATCTACTGTAGACTGAGATCTTCAGGTGCAGTTATCTATTACTTCAAGATAAATGAATCCAGTGTAGGGACCATTAAAAAAAAAAGGAAATTTGTGAATTTGTGAAGCTGCCACTGCTTATACACCAGGAGTTGTGAAAATCTTGCACTTTTTACAAAATGTTTTTTATCTCATGTAGAAAATGCAGCTTTTATATGGGTGCAGGATTGCCATTAAGAAAGGCATACCTATGGATTCTAACATGATTTGAGAAAAAGCTAAGTTGTTATATGACAATGTAAAGCAAAGGGAAAATGAATTAACATTTTTCTAAATACGTCTCCTGAGGCAAGTAAAACAAAGGCAAAAATAAATGGTTGGGATTACATCAAAATAAAAGCTCTTACACAGCAAGGAAAACCATCAATAAAACCAAAACGCAACCTACTGGATGAGAGAAGATATTTGCAAATGATATTACCCAATAAATCCCAATAAAAGATTAATGTCCAAAATATATAAAGACTTATACAACTTCCTACCCCCCCAAAAAAACAAACAATCCCACTAAAAATTGGACAGGGGGTCTGAATAGACATTTTTCCAAAGAAATAGTACAGATGCCCAACACACACATGAAAAGATGCTCAGCATCACTAATTGTGAGGGAAATGCATATCAAAACCACCATACCATCAGAAGGACTACAATCAAAAAGACAAGAAATAACAAGTGTTGAGGGTGTGGAGAAAAAGGAAATTTCATGCACTGTTGGTGGGAATGCGAACTGGTGTGGCCACTGCGGAAAATAGCACAGAGGTTCCTCAAAATATTAAAAAAAAAAAAACAAAACTACCATATGATCTAGTAATTCCACTTCTGAATATCTTCCCAAAGAAAGCAAAAACAATGCAAAAAAGATAATAGGCATCCATGTATTTACTGCAGCATTATTTATAAGAGCCGCAATATGGAAGCAACATAAGTTCCATCAAGATATAAGAGGATTAAAAAAGACAGGAGAGAGAGAGAAATATTACACAGCCATAAAAAGGATGAGACCCCCCAAAAAAGAGATCTTGAGATCTTACCATTTATCACAACATGGATAGACCTAGAGAGTATTAGGCTAAGCAAAATAAGTCAATCAGAGAAAGACAATTGTCATATGATCTCTCTGATTTGAGGAATTTCAGAGGCAGGGCGGGGAGTTGTGGGGGGAAGAGAAGGAAAAATGAAACAAGATGGGACTGGGAAGGGAGACAAACCATAAGAGACTCTTAATTTCAGGAAACAAACTGAGGGTTGCTGAGGGGTGGGGGGTAGGGATAGTGTGGCTGGGGATGGACATTGGGGAAGATATGTGTATTGGTGAGTACTGTGAATTGCGTAAGACTAATGATTCACAGACCTGTGCCCCTGCAGCAAATAATACATTATGTGTTAATTTATTTTTTTTATTTAATTTTATTTATTTGACAGAAAGAAACACAGCAAGAGAGGGAACACAAGCAGGGGGAGTGAGAGAGGGAGAAGCAGGCTTCCCGCCGAGCAAGGAGCCTGATGTAGGACTCGATCCTGGGTCTCCGGGATCATGGATCATGACCTGAACCGAAGGCAGTCGCTTAACCAACTGAGCCACCCAGGCACCCCATATGTGTTAATTTAAAAGAAAAGAATGATAGGGATAAAAACAAACAAAAAAACATATAGCCGCATTATCCACAATAGCCAAGCTATGGGAAGAGCCCTCCTGTCCATCAACAGATGAATGAAGAAGATGTGGTATATATATACAATGGAATATTACTCAACCATCAGAAAGTATGAAATCTTGCCATTTGCAAAGACATGGACGGAATTAGAGAGTATGATGCTAAGTGAAATAAGTTAGTCAGAGAAAGACCACACCATATGATTTCACTCATATGTGGCATTTAAGAAACAAAACAAATGAGCAAAGGGAAAAAAAGAGAGACAAAGCAAGAAACAGACTCTTTTAACTATAGAGAACATACTGATGGTTGCCTGAGGGGAGGTGGTGGGAGGATGGGTGAAACAGGTTATGGGGACTGAGGAGGTCACTTACCATGATGAGCATGGAGTGTTGTATGGAAATGTTGAATCAGTATATTGTACACGTGAAACTAAATGTAACTGAGCTGAGATCTAGAGTCAGACATGTAACTGATGGCCCTCCTCCACAGTTTTATTTTTGACCTAGGAAATTAAGGTCACTTTCTTGCCAGAGTTTGAGGCTTGTCCCAGAGTGAGGTCAACTTCTCTGAGCTATTGGGTGCAACAAGGGTAATCAGATCAAATTGCTGAGGGATTTTTTTTTTTTTGGAATGAATACTATACATGGACTTACAGGAACACATGTTCCTCTCCAGACATGCATGGAACTGAGGTTCTCAGAATTTACCCTTGGTTATATGCCTGCATGGAGTGTATGAGCACTGATCTGTAAGAGACAAACACTGCAAAGCATCGAAGCTTCCTTATCCAGTGAGTAGAGACAAAGAGAAGCCAAGCTGGATAAGAAGATTCAGATGGACCATAGGCACAGAACAGATTAAATCCACATCCAGCTCCGCAAGTCAGGGATGGCAGCAAACCTACAAAGCTGAGATGGCAGAATAGCTTGGCATATAAAAGAAGCAGAATCACAGGATGTTAACCCACCAGAGCTGGGAGTAGACCCAAATTTTGGTAGGCAAGGAAGAGAAAGCCGAATCCTGTTTGGGCAGCTCCAACAAGCAGATCCAAGGCCCTACCTCCTTCCCCTGATCCTCGCCTTCCGAATGCACACAGTAATGGTGTGAGCCCGCCTGCTGAAGTTCTTCCAGTGCCTACATAACCGGGGAAGGAAGCTAAGGAAGGTAAACCCCTTCATGCTTAGAGAGACTATTTGCTTGAAGAGATTTATACCCAATCAAGGATGAAATAAACAGAAAAAAAAGAGAGAAACAAAAATCTATTCCCAGAACTGTAAAACAGAGGGGGGAAAAGTACATATTGCAAGCTAAGCAAACTTAAAGAACACAGTTATTAAACTTTATATCCAAACAATGACAAAATTGTGAACAGCAACTTCATAGTCTTACATGACTGCAGGAGCTGATTGTGGAGAGCAAATCAGGGTGGTGGGTCTCAGGGTGAAGTACATGGCTTAACGGCGAATATTTAGTGTTGTCTCCTCCACTGCCACTGGTAAAAGTGACTGCTCTCCCAATCACAGCTAATAACCCTCTGGAAGAATTTTGGATGTGATGTTCTGGGAGGTCCTAAGATCCACAGAGACATTCAACCAGAAAACAGAAATGTGTGGAAGAGAAAGCAAATAGAATGCCCCAGATCATTTTGGGTTCCTCATGCCAAAAAGTCAATGGTCTGAGAAGCAGGTCTCTGTACCGGCCAAGATTATGCATGCTGGGAGGGAAGAAAGTGGGTTGCTGCCATACCATGGGGGGGGGGGGCGCTATGTGCAAAACCCAGGGATGCCCTGGGTCCCCCTCAGAGTCCCTCCCTGTCCAACAGTGGTCAATGGGAAATGGGAAATTCCATCCATCTAACAAAAAGAAGACCTCCCAAACCTTAGATCCTGCAGGATTGAAAGATGGGGTCACCAGGTGGATAAAGAACACCATCTAGCTAAGGCTGCAGAAGAGGGGAGAAGAACATGACATGGGTGGTGGAAGAAGACCAACACACTGAGAAAGGAAGAAGGCCATGGGACCAGCTACAGAATCAGGGACCTTGGCAGTTATAGTTTATGTCGATGAATTGTTTCTCTAACACTCTTTCCCTTTTCCTCCCAGCCACCTTACATGCAAGAACATCGGTGGCAGCTTATGTTTTAGGTGGGGGTATGACACACTGGCGTTTGTTTCTAATGCAGCTGATAGGACTTCGGACATTTCCTGTGTCGGGTTTCAACCAGAGGAAGGAAAAAAAGGGGATACTGAACAGCAAAAGGGACTTCCAAACTGGTGATCTTCCAATACGTTTCCTATTTTGCAAGCCTGACATGCACAGACTTCATCAAAGGGCTCTCTTTTATCAGGGATTCCAGCTGGGTTTGGGTAATGGAGAGCCACAGCAGAAGTAAGCAGAGAATAAGGACAGTAAGGTTCAGGATTCTGTTCTCCTTGTGCCATCCTTGGTCTCACAACCCTTATACCTAATCTGTGTGCTCAGTGGAAGTCTCATTGCTTCATTAAACAAGTGTTTATGGAGAGCCTATAAATCTCATCGAGCGCTGGGGATACAGCAGTGATCCAAACAGAAAGCAATCCTCCACCCCCAAGGTTACATCTGGTGATGGGGAAAGATAAACAAGGTAGATAAATAAAATACAGGCATACCTCACTTTATTGTGCTTCACCTTATTGCATTTTTTACAAATTGAAGGTGTGTGGCAACTCTGCCTCACGTAAGTCTATGGGTACCATGGTTCCAACAGTATTCGCTCACTTTGTGTCCCTGTCATATCATGGTAATCCTCACAATATTTCAAACTTTTTCATTATGATTATATTGGTTTTGGTGCTCCACGATCAGTGTTTATGACTGGCTGAAAGTTCAGATGATGGTTGGCACTTTTTGTCCATAAAGAACTCTTTTTTTTTTTTGTAAGATATAATGTCATTGCACACATAATAGATTACGGTACAGGGATGCACTGGGAAACCAAAAAATTCATTTATTGCTGTGGTCTGGAACCCAACTCTCAATGTCTCTGGGGTATGCTTGTATTTACACTGATAATATGATAATTATGGAAAGGAAAATAGTGCAAGCGTATGTGCACACATGTGTGGGTATGTGTGTGTGTGTTGATTTTCCATAATGTAGTCAGGGAAGAAAGGCCACTCTGACCTAAGCTGGAGAGATTTGATATAAGACCAGAAGAAAATAAGAAGGCAAACTATGCATTTTTCTGAAGGGCATTCAGAACAGAGGAGCCAGTGATCACACCTTCCGATGGCAAGCGTGCTTCTCAAAGACCAGGTAAGAGGCCACTGTGAGAGCAGCAGAGAGCCAGGTGGAGAGTGGTTGGAAGTGAGGCCACACAGGTAACTGGGGCGGGGAGGAGAGCACATATTTGAGGTTACAGTTTCCACCTACAACAACTTCTATTCTCCAAAGGCACACACAACGCCCTTATGTCCCCACTCGCAGTACACATGCAGGAGATGGTCCATATGATTGAGGCTGTGGTGTCTACAAGCAATAATACAGGTCCCCCAAAGGCACCACATCTCTTCCCTCATTGCCCACAGTGAATTCCAGATCACAAATCACGTAGATTGTTCCATAGTTTTGTTTTTCTGGGTCTCTAAAGAAAAGTTAACAGTATTCAAGAATGACATGGGACATTGGGGAGAACTTGTTTCATGAAGTCATTTGAAAGCCCTTTTTTCCCCCCCTTTTTTTCTTTTATTTGAATGTCCAGTATGTTTCTGACATTACCCCTCTGGTAATTTCAATCTCCTTATCATCCCTGCCTCAATATTGTCTTTTTTATGGAGAGCCTCTTAGCTGATCAAATGGACAGAAAATTAGGGAAGTTGGTGAAATATGTATTTTATAAACTGTAATAAATACAAGATGTTTGTGACACCTTGATTACTGAGATATTGATGTTTCAGCCTAAGAGTATTTCTATTACAAAATCTTGAGAAGGAGAGAAGACAGGTAAGGAGCAGGTGGGTTGAACCAGCAGCTGTGTAACTCACAAGACCTGGTGTTGCCAAAAATGCCCATTAGGAAGAAGAAGTAGAAAACGTCAGGAAACCAGAGTGGTTGCACAGGAATCCGAGGGGACAATATGTTATAGGCATCTATATAATAATGGAACTAGGACCTTTTAGTCTAGTAGAAATACAACAGAGGAGAATAAATATTTTATTTATTTGTTTGTTTGTTTGTTTATTTATTTTTATTTATTTATTTGGCAGGGGCAAGGGAGGAGCAGAGGGAGAGTGAGAGAGAGAATTTTTTTTAAAGATTTTATTTATGTGTTTGACAGAGAGAAACACAGCTAGTGAGTGAACACAAGCAGGGGAGTGAGAAAGGAAGAAGTAGGCTTCCCAACAAGCAGGGAGCCAGATGTGGGGCTTGATCCTGAACTCTAGGACCATGAACTTAGCTGAAGGCAGATGCTCAATGACTAAGCCACTTAGAGGCCCCAAGAGAGGCTCCATGCCCAGCACAGAGCCTGTTGTGGGGCTCGATCTCATGACCCTGAAACCATGACCTGAGCCTAAATCAAGAGTCAGTGGCTTAACTGATGTTTAAAGCATCCTGAAGATAAAAGTCAAAAATGGTCTGAGGTTCAAGGAAAGTTTAAGACAATCTGACCAAAGGCATTATGAAAATGTGATTTTCACTGAGTGATTAAAGAATCTGTTGATAATTATCTGGAAAATTGCAATGATTTAGAGATATGACAGATCTCTGGAAAAACAAATGATTGGATTTAAAAATGGACTGGATATCCAAACAGAAATTTGTCCAAAGAAGACACACAGATGGTCAAGAGGCACATGAAAAGGTGCTCAACATCACTAATTACCAGGGAAATGCAAATCAAAACCACAATGAGATATCACCTGACACCTCTCAGAATGGCTAGACTCAAAAAAACAAATAAGGAGAGGATGTGGAGATAAAGGAACTCTCCTACACCGTTGGTGGGAATGCAAACTGGTTCAGCCACTATGGAAAACAGTATGGAGAGTACTCAAAAAAGTTTTTAAAAAAAGAAAACTACCGTATGATCCAGTAATCCCATTACTGGGTATTTATCCAAAAAATATGAAAACACCAGTTCAAAAAGATATAAGCACCTTTGTTTACCACAGAATTACTACAATAGCCAAGATGTGGAAGCAACTTTAGTGTCCATTAATAGATGAATGGATAAAGAGGATGTGTGTGTGTGTGTGTGTGTGTGTGTGTACACACTTAAGTGTCCATTAATAGATGAATGGATAAAGAGGATGTTGTGTATATATATACATACAATGGAATATTACTCAGCCATTAAAGAAAGAATGAGATCTTGCCATTTATCACAACATGGATGGACCGAAAGAATATCATGCTAAGTGAAATAAGTCAGATAGGGAAAGACAAATACCATGTGATTTCACTTATATGTGGAATCTAAAACAAACAAAAAGCAGAAACAGACCCATAAATACAGAAAACAAACTGGTGGATACCAGAGGGAAGAGGGGAGAGGATAGCAAAATGCCTGAAGGGAAGGAAGAAAGACAGGTTTCCAGTTATGGAATGAAAAAGTCATGGGACTAAAGGCACAGCAAAGGGAACATAGCCAGTATTGTAACAGCATTGTATGGTGATGTGTAATAGCTATACTTGGGCGGTGAGCATAGCCTACGAGATACAGTTTTTTTGTTTTTAAAGATTTTATTTATTTATTTGACAGAGAGAAACACAGCTAGAAAGGGAACACAAGCAGGGGGAATGAAAGAGAGAGAAGCAGGCTGCCCGCCAAGCAAGAAACCCGATGTGGGGCTTGATCCTGGGACACCAGAACATAAGGCAAAGGCAGATGCCCAATGACTGAGCCACCCAGGCACCCTAGAGTTGTTAAATCACTATGTTGTATATCCAAAAATAATGTAATATCATTCATCACCTATACGTTAATTAAACACACACACACACACACACACACACACACACAGCTTCAACAAGAGTGTTTCCTGGTTTACTCACAATCTGGAGTAATTTCATGATTTCATAATTTCATAATGTCCATTCCATGCCGTCCTTCATCCACACCTCCCACATTGTTCTCTGTCACACAAATGATGGATGGACATATAGTTCTCTAAAAGTTTCTAATTACTAGTTGTAGAAAATGCCAACTCTCTGTGTCCCCAAATATATGCAGCACATATTTCAAAACATAGGGTATTCATCTTTTATTTAAGAGTCTGATTTCCTCCAATGTTCTTTTTTAAGCTTTCATTTATTTACTTATTTGGGACTGAAGAGAGTGTATGAGTGGGAGGAGGGGCAGGGGGACGAATAGAATGAGGGATAGAGGGAGAGGAAGAAGACTCCCTGCTGAGTAGGGCGCCCGACTTAACATGGGGCTCAATCCCAGGATCCCAGGATAATGACCTGAGCCAAAAGCAGATGCTTAACAGAATGAGCCACCCAGGTGCCCCTCTGATGTTCTTAACCAAGTATCTGATGCCCATAGCTTCTTACCCCAGGACCGTTTCTCTTTCTGTGTCTGCAGCCCAGCAGGCTCCGCTCCTACTTCTTCTCCCTCTTTTGTTTTCCCTCTATGCCAAGAGATAGGTCCAGCTTTGAGTCCAAGCTCAACATGAATCCTCTGAGGAGCAGTATAGAGCTCACCTATTTCCTGAGTATCACTAATAAATGCCCTTCCTAACAGGGCTATCCCTTGGGTGTGAGGGGCCCTTGGCACATAATCTTGTGGGATCCTGGTCTAACTCAAGTAGTTTGATTTTTTTTTTTTAAGGCACAGAATTCATGGGCTGATGTGAGGCATGGCGACTGGTGGACGAAGAGACAGAATAATGGGTAGAGTGAAGATACACATTGGTTTATTTTCCTATCTGTGTGTGTGACGTTTCTCCTTAGTATCTAGGTACCATCCCTTCCTGTCCATGACCAGGCATCATCAATTCATGTTCTCCACCACCAAAAGCCTCATTCCTGGCTAATTTCCTATCACCCCCTATGAAAAAAAGGTAGCAGTGCCGTTATTACTCACCACACCACCACTGGAACAAAAGGTAGGACTTCTTGCCTCTGCAGTCCCCAAATTCCATTTATGTAGTGCTGCCTCCATCATTACTTCTGACATGCTATCATCTGCCATGCTGCCCAGGAACACAGGCTTCCACTGACTCTCACAGAAGTATTTACTGCGCTTCACTGACAATGTCCACAAGCCCAAGTCGTACTCAGAGGATGTAGGAAAATGCAAATAATTAAGTTGTGTCACAGTCATGTTAAATCCACTTTTCAGAACTACATGGTGTAAGTAGAGGACAGCGCATCATCCAACCCCATGTCTTCTTCGAGCCCTTTAAGACATAATCGCACCATTCTTAAAATGGGATCCCTCTCAGTGTTGGCCTCATCCTTGTTTGCTGGGCAATGCCACCAGTGGGGAGGATAAAGGGAACAAAGAGAACTCTCATTAGGGCAAGGACGGTCTTCCTCTTGTTCAGCAATCTGGGACAGCATGAAATCACCATATAGATCAAAGCCAAGAGAGGACACCAGTTGCAAGGGTCCACAGGCAGTACAAAGTAACAGTCTTGAAATACATAAGGGGAGACAGACACCGTCACCCCTCAGAACAGCCTAACATGTTGTATGGGGCCTACAGAGGGGGTGGAGCAGCTTCTCTGGCTTCCAGCTGCAAGGGATCATGAGTACAAGCTCCCTGTCTCCAAGTCTGCTGCCCTCGGGTGTTGCAGACCAGAGGAGCCAGCATTCATGACATGGATAAACAAGAGCCAATTCATGGATCCATATAAATGGCTTAAGTCCAAGGGACAGTGGCAGACTATAGCTACAGGGTCATAAACTCATCCTGCATCCAACATGTGTGAAAATGGCCCAAAATGATTAGGTAAGCACCATTCTAAAAGCCCAATCTTGTGAGAGTTCACAAATACAGCACTGACCATAGGAGTTCTCAGCTCACCAGGCTACCTTTTGGAGCCAGAGCCCAGCCATATGAACCCTACCATGGAGTCCTGGGATGATCCCATAGGCCTTGGGCTGTCTGATCAACCTGTTGCATGGGGTGGAGAATTGCAGATGCTTCAAGGGAGAAAATAAGACCAGGGCCCACTCATGTCCCAACCCCTGCCCAGGACACCCTGAGTAGTGAAGCACTAAAAGCCCTCTGGACAGTTGTAGGCATTGGAGGGGGATTTAGAATATTTCAACAAAGGCACAGGCACCTGAAGGCATGATGTCTGGGGCGGGGTCTTTTCCCAAACAGCAGTTCATGCTTTCTAGCATGCCATGCTAAAGCCATGTCCTACTTTGTATTAAACTACATTTAATTAAGTAGGTATTTCTTGGTGTTCCACAAAACGGCAAGGTGTTTCACCACCTGAACAAATAAAATAATTATCATTTAGTCTAATTTACAACAGACTAATTAAATCTTTACTTTCTTCTCGACAACACTAAAGCCAAGATATCAATCACTTGGCATTTCAAATCCCTCCACATCTGCATCCTACTGCTTGCTTTCTGGCACTAATCAGGTTTCCCGAAGTATAAAGTGGCCTGCCCCCCACATCCAGGGCAGAGGTCTTGATTTCCTTTACTCAGAACAAGATATTGCTCACCACCAGTACTCAATCAGATGACCCCAATTCCCATAAAATGGATAGTTCTGAGACTTCAGTTAGTTCTGTTCCATGATGATTATAATTCCATAAGTTCCATAATGTCATATTACATTATGAACATGACAAACCAGGCTAAAAAACACAGAAAACCCAGAAATCAGAGCCTCAGCACTGACCTCGGTGAGGGGATAAAAAAACAGGCAGCTATGATCACTTTGGTATAATCCTATTAATCACCACAGCCCCAGAATGAAACAGGAGACAAACAAAGCCTACTGCACCAGCACTAAATTAAACTTCCTCCAACTCGGCCACACAGAGGAAACGATTCATCATATTCAGGCCTGAAGCTCATTTTCCACATGAAATATGAACTTAAGTGTAATTTAATGAACCTCAGAAAACAGGTATATTTCCATAATGTTTGGGGATTTATATGTATTAAAAAAAAGTCAAGAGCATCCTTGCTGAATAATGATCAAAGAGTACAGTATTGCCCAAATTGAAGTTCATTTTTTTTTAAATTCATTTTTAAAGAGCTATGGTTGACCTTCCCTGGCACAGATTCCTTATACATTTTTTACTGGGTAAATAAACAATTGCACCTCTGTGTGTTTCTGTGTTTCTTTTTGTTCTTGGTGACTTTCCATCTACTAAGGGCATAATGGTGATACTCTCCAGCATCTCAACCGTCCTCAGCACCTAAACCCAGGCACCAATACACAGTAAATTTGCCTACCTTTCTTGCTCATCATGGCCACCCAAATAGTGTTTAGGTTATAGTCATTTTGCTAAATTATGTAGGGTTTTGGGAACTCTGTGAATTTGAAGGATATTTTCAGCTTCTCTTAAAGACCACAAACAAGCAGAGAGGGGAGGTGAGCTATCAGCATGGATTGGGGTCCACTGTGAGAGCAACTTAAGACATGCAGATCTTAAATTGGGTCTTGAAGAGAACAGAGGATGTGACCAAACAGAAAGATAGAAGAAAGGTGCTCCAAGAGATGGGATTAGAATGCTCAAACGTAAAGTAAGATCTAGAGGGGACCTGAGGGATGGGTAGCTTATCTACATTTGTTGGTTAAATCATAGTGGTTAAAAAAACATCTGCTAGATATAGTGAAGGCAGGTTAAAAACTGGTGTGCATAAATTCACGTTTTTAAGTTGAGAAAAATCAAGTATAAAGAAGGCTTTTAATCAAAAAGTAGCCAATGCAGAAGGGACCTTGGGAAGATGGCAGAGTAGGAGAACACTGACATGACCTTAACCCACATTTTCAATTAGAGATCACTCACATCCAAGTCAACAAACTAGAGAGTGATCCAAAGACTGGCAGAAGAAACTCCACAGCTAAATATAGATAAGAAGCTACAGCTGAAAAGTTAGGAAGGTCAGAAAGGCAGAGGGAGGCTACCCACAGGAGGGAGGGAGCTGTGTGCATGAAGAGGATAGGGGAATGAGCCTTCTCACCAGGGAGCTCACACAGGGAGTATTGAGCCCCATAATGTTTGCTTAAAAGCCAAAAGGGCTAAAATCCATGACTTTATGAAACCCATGGGATTTGGAGCCTGGAGCACTGGAGTTCATCTGACTCAGCACTGGAAAACCTGGGAGGGTGAGTGATGGCTGGGTTACTGCCCTTAAAGAGACAATAGCCTGCACAGAGAGAAAATATAAACAAAAAAGTTTACAAAGCACCAAAGGCAACCAAAGATCTGTTCATACTGATTTTGGAGTGTGTTCGGGGACTTCTATGAAAATGAGGGAGCTGGCAAGGCCCATTCCCCCCCCCCCCAGAGCATAAACACAGGGCCATCTAATGGAGGTGGGGTTGCACAGACACTTTCTAACTAACCTTCTAGTAATGCACGACACTGTGTTCTCCAGAGGACTCTTCCACTCCAAGTCTGCTGGTCTCAGCTCAGGGAAAACTTTGTTAAAGGTTCCTTTGAGTCCCACCCCTCCCCAGCCAATGGGTGCATAGCTGCCGCCACATCCTGACTTACTCACCACAATGCACCCAGCCACATGCTCCCACTCACCACTGCACGCTGGGCCCAGTTGCACCCAGCCATTGTCACATGCCAAGCCCAGCCTTACACCCACTGCCATCCCTGTGTATTGACTCTAGCCCCCACAGTACATGGGGGGTCCAGCATAGGACTAGTGGCTCACTGCAAATTTGCTAACACCGCCTCCCTGCTCGTAAGTTCCCCAGCAGGTATGACCACTCAGAGCTGGCCTGCCTGCATTCCAATGACACCACAGAGACCAAGCAGAGCCCAAGGTAGACAGAGTCAGTGCAGACAAATGCACTGAAAGGAAAAGTGTCCCAGACACTACAGTAGGATGTAAGCACCACACATGGGATACTCTCCTGAAGTGCCAGGTTCAGGTAGACAAGGGACACTGCATACTAGGGCGTTTCATGATCTCTTCTTCATAAAGTCACTGTTTCAAGAGCAGAAAATAGAACTTTCTTAACACAGAGAGGCAGACAAAATGAGGAGACAGAAACGTTTACCCCAGTGAAAGAACAAGACAAGGTCATAGCCAGAGATCTAAGCCAAACAGATATAAGTAACATGCCTGATAGAGAATTTAAAGCAATGGTCATAATAATTTAGTGGACTTGTGGAAAGAGTGGAAGACATGACTGAGACCCTTAGAAGAGAGAGAAGGACAGACACAGCAGAGATAAAGGGAACAACAAATGAAATGAGAAACACATTTGTTAGAATGAACAACAGGATGGAAAAAGCAGACTAATGAATTAATGACCTAGAAGACAGCGTAACAGAGAGTAACCAAACTGAACAAAAGAAAGAGAAAAGAATTATGCAAAATGAGGATAGACCTATGGAATTCATTGACATCATCAAAGGTAATAATATTCATATTATAGGAGCCTTAGAAGAAGAAGAAACAGAAAAGAGGGCAGAAATTTATTTGAATATATAATAGCTGAAAACCTTTCTAATCTGGGGAAGGAAACAGACATCTAGATACAGGAGGCACAGAGAACTCCCATCAAAATCAACAAAAGCAGACCCACACCAGACGCATTGTAATTAAATTGGAAAAAAGTAGTGATAAAGAAAAAAAATTTAAAGCAGCGAGACTAAAGAAGACACTAACTTACAGAGGAAAACCCATAAGGCTAGCAGGAGATTTTTCAACAGAAACTTTGCAAGCCAGAAGAGAGTGGCTTGATATATTCAAAGTGCTGGATGAGAAAAATCTGCAGCTGGGAACACTTTAACCAGCAAAGCTATCATTCAGAACAGAGAGACAAAGAATTGTCCAGACAAACAAAAACTAAAGGAGTTCATGACTACTAACCCAGCCCTGTAAGGAATATTAAAGGAGACTCATTGAGTAGAAAGGAAAGACCAAAAATGACAGTGTCAAGGTAGGAAACACAAAAGCAGTAAAAAAAAAAAAAAAATTCCTGTAAAAAGCCAGGGAAATCACAAAATAAAAGGATATAAAATATAATAACATAAACCTAAAATGTAAGTAGGAGAAAAGAATGGGTTCAAACTTAAATGATAATCAACTTAATATAGACTGCTACATGCAGAAGATGTTATGCACAAATACAATGGTGACCATACAGTAAAAGCCACTGATAAATATGCAAAGAATAAAAAAAAAAATCCAAATATATAACTATAGAAAATCAGAAAAATATGAAAGAAAGACAAGAAAGGATCAGAGAAAATATTCAGGAACAACCACAAAACAACTAATAAAATGGCAATAAATACACATTTATCAATAAATACTTCAAATGTAAATGGACTAAATGCTCCATTCAAAAGACGTAGGGTGTCAGATGGATTTAAAAAAAAAAAAAAAAAAAGATCCATCTCCATGCTGCCTATAAGAGATTGATTTTAGACTGAGGATGCCTGCAGACTGAAAGTGAGGTGGATAGAGAAACATCTATCATGCAAATGGATGTCAAAAAGAAAGCCAGAGTAGCAATACTTATATGGAAAAACTAGACTTTAAAACAAAGACTGTAAAAAGACACAAAGAAGGACACTACATAATAATAAAGAGGATAATCTAACAAGAAGATAACAATCATAAATATTTATGCACCCAACATAGGAATATCAAAATATATAAGAAATTCATTAATGAACATGAACTAATCAATAATACAATAATTGGAGGAGACTTTAACACCCCATTTACATTAATGGACAGGTCACCTAAATTGAAAATCAACAAGGAAACAATGGCTTTGAATAACACACTGGACCAGATGGGCTTAACGGATATTGTCAGACCATTCCATCCTAAAACAGCAGAATACACATTCTTTTCAAGGGCACATTAAACAGTCTCCAGAATAAATCACATATTAGCCTACAAAACAAACCTCAACAAATTCAAGAAGTTCAAAGTCATATTGTGCATCTTTCTGACCACAGTGCTATGAACTAGAAGTCAACCACAGGAAAATTCTATCACAAATTGATGGAGATTAAATTACATGCTACTAAACAACAAATAGGCCATCCAGGAAATAAAAGAAGAAATAAAATAAAAAGTACATAGAAACCAATGAAATTGAAAACACAACAGTCCAAAACCTTTGGGATGCAGCAAAAGCGATTCTAAGAGGGTAAGTATATAGCAATACAGGCCTACCTCAAGAAGCAAGAAAAGTCTCTAATAAACAACATAACCTTACACCCAAAGAAACTAGAAAAAGAACAACAAATGAAGTCTAAATCCAGGAGAAGGAAGGAAATGATAAAGATTAGAGCATAAAGAAAGTATATAGAAACTAAAAAACAACAGAAGAAATCAATGAAACCAGGGACTGGTTCTTTGAAAAAAAAATCAATAAAATTGATAAACCTCTACCCAGACCTCTGAGAGAGAGAGAGAGAGAGAGAGAGAGAGAGAGAGAGAAGACTAAATAAATAAAATCACAAATGGGAGAGTTGGAATAACAACCAACATCACAGAAATACAAACAATTATAAGAGAATATTATGAAAACTATATGCAACAAATTGGACAACCTAAAAGAAATGGGTAAAATCCTAGAAATATATAAACTACCAACACTGAAACAGGAAGAAATAGAAAATTTGAACAGACCTATAACCAGCAAAGAAAGTGAATCAGTAATCAAAAATCTCCCAATAAACAAAATATCAGGACCAGATGGCTTCACAGGTGAAGTCTACCAAACATTTAAAGAATACCAATTCTTCTCAAACTATTCCAGAAATATAGAAGCAGAAGGAAAACATCCAAATTCATTCTATGAAGCCAGCATTACCCTGATACTAAAGCCAAATAAGAGAACTACAAACCAATATCCCTGATGAACACTGACATAAAAATCCTCAATAAAATACTAGCAAATCGAATTCAACAACACATTTTAAAAAAATCATTCACCACAATCAAATCAAACTTATTCCTGGGTTGCAAGGGTGGTTCGGTATTCACAAATCAATCATCATGATATATCATATCAATACAAAAAAAGATAACAACTGTATGATTTCAATAGATGCAGAAAAAGCATTTAACAAAGCACAATATCATTCATGATAAAAACCCTAAATGAAGTATATTTAGAGGGAACATACTTCAGTATAATAAAGGCCTCTATGAAAACCCCAGTTAACATCATCCTTTGTTGATTCAACATGGTACTAGAAGTCCTAGCCACAGCAGTCAGACAACAAAAAGAAACAAAAGACATTCAAATGAATAAGGAAGTAAAACTTTCACTATTTGAAGATGACATGATACTATACATAGAAAACCTGAAAGGCTCCACTAAAAAAACTGTTAGAACTGATGAACAGGGGCATCTGGGTGGCTCAGTGGTTAAGCAGCTGACTTCGGCTCAGGTCAGTGTCCTGAGATCAAGACCCCCATCAGTGGGTCACCTGCTCACTGGGCAGTCTGCTTCTCCCTATGCCCCTGGCCCTGCTTGTGCTCTCTCTTTCTCTATCTCTCAAATAAAATAAAATAAAATAAAATAAAATAAAATAAAATAAAATAGTACTGATAAACAAATTCAGTAAAGTCACAGGATACAAAATCAATGTACAGAAATCTGTTGAATTTCTATATACCTGGAATGAATCACAGAAAAGAGAAATTAAGAAAACAATCCCATTTACAATTGCACCAAAAATAATAAAATACCTAGTAACCTAACCGAAGAGGTAAAGATCTATACTCTGAAAACTATAAAACACTAATTAAAGATACTATAGACAAGACAAAAAAAGAGAAAGACATCCCATGCTCATGAATCCTAAGAACAAATATTGTTAAAATGTCTATATTACACATCTAAAGCAATCCTTGTCAAAATACCACCAGCATTTTTCATAGAGGTAGAACAAACAATTCTAAAATTTGTTTGGAACCATGAAGACCCCAAATAGCCAAAGTAATTGTAAAAAAGAAAAGCTGGAAGCATCACAATTCCAGACTTCAAGTTATACTACAAAGCTGAAGTAATTGGTACTGGCACAGAAATAGACACATAGATCAATAGAGAATAGAAACCCATAAATAAACCCACAACCATATGGCCAGTTAACCTTCAACAAAGAAAATCCAATGAGAGAAGGACAGTCTCTTCAACAAATGGTGTCAGGAAAACTCAACAGCCACATGCAAGAGAATGAAACTGGACCATTTCTTACACCACACACAAAAATAAATGCAAAATAGATTAAGGACCTAAATATGACATCTGAAACCATAAAAATCCTACAAGAAAGCACAATCAGTAACCTTTTTGACATTGCCCATAGCAACTTTGTTCTAGTTATGTCTCCTGAGGCAAGAGAAACAAAAGCAAAATTAAACTATTGGGATTACATCAAAATAAAAATCTTCTACATAGTAAAGGAAACAACAAAATTAAAAGGCAATCTACTGAACAGGAGATTTGCAAATGACCCATCTGGTAAAGGGTCAGGATCAAGAGATATAAAAAACTTCTATAACTCAACACCAAAGGAAAAAAAAAAATCAAATTAAAGAACAAGCAAAAGACATGAACAGAGATTTCTCCAAAGAAGGCATCTAGATGCCCAAAGACACATGAAAAGATGCTCAACATCACTCATCATCAGGGAAATGCAAATCAAAACCACAATAAGCTATCACCTCACACCTGTCAGAATGGCTTAAATCAACAACACGAGAAACAACAGGTGTTGGTAAGGATGTGAAAAAATTAAGAAAGAGAAATTTTTTTTCTTTCTGCCTTTCCCTCTGCTTCTCCCCTTGCTTGTGCTTTCTGTTAAATGGATGGGTAAAATCTTTTTAAAAAAATCTTTTTTGAGGGCGCCTGGGTGGCTCAGTTGGTTAAGCAACTGCCTTCAGCTCAGGTCATGATCCCGGAGACCCAGGATCGAGTCCCACATCAGGCCCCCTGCTCTGCAGGAAGCCTGCTTCTCCCTCTCTCACTCCCCCTGCTTGTGTTCCCTCTCTGGCTGTATTTCTCTCTGTCAAATAAATAAAATCTTTTAAAAAATTTAAAAATAATAAAAATAAATCTTTGAGAATTACTACAGACGTGGTAATGTGCTATGATTGTCTGGGGAAGGTGGCAAAGAAGGAATTCCAAGCAGGCTGGGGAACTCCATGGAGTAAAGCTTTCCCTTTATATCCCTCCAGTTCTGTAGCGGCAGAGTTGATCTAGCTGAAGGCTACCCACGCAGAACAACTCTGTGGGACACAACTCTTCGGCTACAGCAAGGCCAGTCTCTCCGCCATCTTTGCAGATGTATCTGCCTGATACAATCCAGTCCTTGCCACTTATTGGCTTTGTGACTGTGGCAAGCCAATTCACCTCCCTGAACTTCTGTCCTCAGCACAAAAGAATAATTGTGAGCAGCACCTATCTGTGATGATAAAATGAGAGAACACAGGTCAGACAGCGGCACAGTGCCTTGGACCCTATGCGGGCTCAAGGAATAGTAATCATGTTGCTAGCCCTCATTCTGTCTTGGTGCCTGGGGTTCTTCCTACCCAGAAAGCTTCCCATCCTCTTCTCAATGACCTCCCTCGCCTTCTCCTCTTCCTCTCAGGACCAGGGAAGTCTTCTTTTCTCCAGGCTCCTTGGCTTGTCTCTTTTAGGGACACTTAGGTCCACACATACTTACAGACAATCCCAGGGCCTTAAGTACTTCACTGTTCTCCATTCATTTCATAGGCAGACTACTGTTACTCAAGAGCATGTTGACACAACTCTAGATTAAGTGTGCCCAGGCACTGGTGTGGCTACTCCCAGGTGTGAGGGACTATCATGTGACACATCCACTGTGTTCCCTAGAAAAAGGAAAGTCAAGGCACTCAGTGGGTTGCTGGAGGAGGCAGAACAGGTTAGGTAAGAGAATGGGTAAGACAGAGGCTGTCTTCCCTAAGTCTAGCTGTCAGTAGTTCCCAAGGTTCTCAGAGTAGTTACCAAGAGCAGACGCAAGAGTTAACTAGGTTAGAAAGCCTCCCATTGGGTCCTAGGTCTGAAGCTGTGCAGCTACTACTAAGCAAGTTTTTCTGATACACTTAATCATGCCTCATCTCCTCTATAAACATAAAACCAGAAATCAAATTCCCTCTTGTCCCTTCTTGGCTCTACGCATTCATGCTTCTGAGTCCCACTGTTTTCAACACTGCCAAGGTCACAGAGCCCTCTTATCCTTCTTACAAGCAGAGACAGCGGCCAAAGACCATTATCAAACAAGAGCTGTCTGCCCCTTTTCCTGCGTGACTTCTCATATTCATGGAAGCAGATAGCAATTTAATGATGAATCTACCACACCAGTGAGTAACGGTCCAGGGAAGCAAAAGATGAAGACATGTCCTCATTCCTATAATCCAAGAAAAATTCTTTCAACTGCCTCAATAAACTGATGGTTGTTCCAAACCAAAGTCTCCTACAATTTACCAGAGGAAAAAAGATGGATGGAGTCCAAGTAGAAATTTACCAAATTCAAGTAACAGTGGGAAACCCCACCTGTAGGTTTGAATGACTAGATATTATTTTAAGTTTCACAACAGGCCTGAAAAATGCATTTGTAATCATAAGCCACATTTGCAGGAAGTAAGGGATATTGCTAAACCACCTCTTAAAACCTTCGGTTAAGGGAATAAAGAGCAACTCTCTTCTGACAATTTTCCAGTGAATCCTCTTTTCATACAACGTATAAAGCTAATCCTGGTCAAATAAGCACAAAATCAATAGGAATGAAGACTTCAAAAAAATAACAATTTACTTTATCCACTACATATGAAAAATTCTAAGGACATCTAATTCTACAGTGACTCCTCATGTAATTTGTGGATCACTTTCATTAGATAATCAAAAAAAAAAAAAAACTTCCAACCTACCCTTGAAACTAATATTACACTCTATGTTAACTAGAACTTAAAAACTTGAAACAAAAACAAAACAAAACAAAACAAAACTTCCAAATGTTGAAAACTCTCCCTTTGCTTCTCTGACTGCAGAGAATACCCATCGTTTTCTTTTCCTATTATTCATTTTCCCTTCCCCTGGCAATGACCCTCTAGTTTCCCCTATAAAGATCCACCTATTTCTCACTTTGCTCTTTATAATTGGTGGGGGGAAGGTGGGGACTGGGCGGTGGAGGAGAGTGGATTTCCCACCATGTCTCCCGGGTATGCATTTTAAAGCCATTTCGTCTGGAAGGAGGTAGAACCAATCAGATTCTCCCTTAGTTCATGTCTTCTGTTCTCTACCTTCTGCTTCCTTCCACCCCATCGCTGCATATCTGTATTCTCCACTTCTTTTTTTTTTTTTTTAAAGATTTCATTTTGAGAGAGAGAGAGCAAGCGAACACAAGCAGGGGGAGCAGCAGGCAGAGAGAGAAGCAGGCTCCCTGCTGAGCAGGGAGCCCAATACGGGACTCAATCCCAGGACCCAGGGATCATGACCTGAGCCAAAGGCAGACACTTAACCACTGAGCCACCCAGGTGCCCTGCATTCATCACTTCTCTTCATGCACATGGCAGAATGCCATGCCCCCACAGCTCCAAAGTTTTATAGTTTCCACCTCAATCTCATGCCAACACCTATAACATGCCTTTATGACCCAATTCCAAAAGATCAAGAAAAAGACTCTAATGAACACATATTTATCTACCACGGAACCAAGCAGCTATTGCCAGGAGTGTATGGGTAAGCCTGTGTTAGTATAAAGTGGGGTGGCCCATTCCTCATCAATCTGGGATCCCACACCAAAAAAGAGGGTGGGCTCTTCAGTTGGGTGATACCCCCAAAGGCTACCTATCACCATCTCCTTTTTCCCTTTTAATGACTACTTTTACTCCTGGATGTGCCTGTTATTTCCTAGATCACCCAGAATGGTCATTTCTTAAGTGACAGCCTGCCATGATTCATACAAGGTGGCAAAACTTGGGAAATCCAGGTACCAACATGTGTTAAAGAGTCCAATGTACCTAGAGCCAACATTGACACTGACATTATCTTCTATAAAGGATCATGCAAGTAAGTGATGGTATAGGGTTTTCACAAGGGCTTTGTCATCAATCTCATCTACTTAGATGCCTCAGGCAAGATCTCTAACAGCTATTCCACAGCAGAGAATGTTAATTTGTCATATTTATAACTTGCACAATACTAGCCACAGTCTGAAGAATTCTAATACCATTTTACAGGTGATAAATGTCTGGTATTTGAAATGATTTTTACAAGATGATTCACATCAATTATAGAAGTTCAACTTTTCCCGGAACATCTAAATTGTTGTCCAGATTTTGCTGTGTGGAAGCATATACTTTACAATCCCAACTGTATGGAATAACCACTAGGTTTAGTGAATTTCATGAAACCCTAACATTTTAGTAAATTGATTCAGAGTGAAGAGATTCCCAGAATGAGGGAGGATTCGAACTTGTCCACACCATGCTATGACAGAGATTCCATTAGGTGACAACAATGCAGGCAGGTATCAATCTACTTTTACTTATATATATGCCACCAATTGGCACTGTGAAGGAGAAAAAAATATACTTTATGACAGACTTTAGCAAACAATGCCCCTCCACCTAGAATCCCAGCCATTCATTCAGCCGTCAATCCTCTGTTGCCTTGTAAATTGCTTTTCTGAAGTAGTCTTAATTTACACCAGCAATCTAATTTCCTTTTCAATTTCTCTTTTCCATCATTGTCCTCTTTCTCCCCTCTTCCTGTTAGTCCCATTTTCATGAATGAATAGCACTCCAGTCAGCCAACACAGAAATTCAGGCAATGTAATTTCTCTCTCTCTCTCTCACCTGTGACATTCTAACCAAGCAACAAGCCATGTCCAGTCCCTCTAAGACATACTTTTTCATTTCTACAGACTTATTTTTTGGAGTACTCTGAAGTTGACAGCAAAATCGAGAGACAAAAGGTATAGAGATGTCTCATATATATCACTTCCCCACGAACTCAGCCTCCCACACACAATCAGAATGGTAGATTGTTAGCAGTAATAAGTCTACACTGACATACCATCATTACCCCAAATCCTGGGGTATATTCTGTGGTTCTGACAAATGTATAATGAAACACATAACCCCTGGCAACCACCGATCCTTTTACCATCTTCTTAATTTTGCCTTTTCTAGAATGTCATATAGTTGGAATCAGACAGTGTGGAGCCTTTTCAGATTGGCTTCTTTCTTAACAACATGCAGCGTACATCCCTCTGTGTATCTGCATGGCTTTGTAGTGTGTTTCTTTTTACCGCTAAATGATATTCCCCTGTCTGGATGTGCCACTGATCATTACTCGCTTGTCTTCTGAAGGACATCGATTCCTTCTAAGTTTTAACAAATATGAATAAAGCTGATTTAAACATTTTTAAACTGCTTCATGTATGACTGATCTTTTAAATTAACATATAATGTATTATTTTTTCATGGGTACAGGTCTGTGATTCATCAGTCATATATAATATCCAGTGCTCATTACATGAAGAGCCCTCCTTCAAGTCTCTCATCCAGTTACCCTATCCTCTCATCCTCTTCCCCTCCAGCAACCCTCCATTTGTTTCCTAAGATTAAGAGTCTCTTATGGTGTGTCTCCCTCTGGTTTTGTCTTGTTTTATTTTTTTCCTCTTTTTGCCTATGATCCTTTGCCTTGTTTCTTAAATTCCACATATCAGTGAGTTTATGATAATTGTCTTTCTCTGATTGACTTATCTCGCTCAGCATAATCCCCTCCAGTTGCATCCAGGTCGTTGCAAATGGTAAGGTTTCATTTTTATGGCTGTGTAATATTCCATTGTATATCTATACCACATCTTCTTTAATCCTCCGTCTGTCAATAGACATCTAGGTTCTTTCCACAGTTTGGCTATTGTGGACATTGCTGCTATAAACATTGAGGTGCACATGCCCCTTTGGACCACAACTTTGTATCTTTGCAGTAAATACCCACTAAGTGCAATTGCTGGGTTGTAGGGCAGCTCTATTTTCAACTTCTTGAGGAACCTCCATACTGTTTTCCAGATTGGCTGCACCAGCTTGCATTCCCATCAAAAGTGTAGGAGGGCTCCCCTTTCCCTGCATCCTGGCCAAC
Source organism: Spilogale gracilis (assembly GCA_004023965.1). Taxonomy (NCBI): domain Eukaryota; kingdom Metazoa; phylum Chordata; class Mammalia; order Carnivora; family Mephitidae; genus Spilogale; species Spilogale gracilis. The sequence goes on along the minus strand of PITA01009137.1, from coordinate 39,909 downwards.
ATCTGTTGTTTGCTGACTTGTTAATTTTAGCCATTCTGACTATAAACATTTATGTACAGGTTTTTGTGTGAACTAAAACTTCAATTCATTTGGGTAAATACCAAGAAATGTGATTGCTAGATCTTATGGTAAATGTATAATTAGTTTGCGCAGAAACTACCAAACTCTCTTCCAAAATACTTACACCATTTTGCATTTCCACAAGCAATAGGCAAGAGTTCCTGTTGCTCCACATCCTCACCAGCATTTGCTGTTGTCAGCACTGTGGATTTTTGCCATGCTAATTGCTATGCAATTAGTGTGATCTCATTGTTTCAACTACCTTGCAAAATCTTTTGGTTGCTTGCATGTCATGATCGGTGTTTGGCTTCGTCTTCCTACCTTGATTCTAGAATCATAGGTATGGTCAGTCCATTCTACTCATGGCCCATGAGGAGAGGCAAGTTTCCTTTGTTTTCTTTTCTTTTTCCTGAATTCATGGTATTTGGAGAACTATTTTTTTCAAGTTTTTATTTAAATTCCAGTTAGTTAAAATAGAGTGTAATATTAGTTTCAGGTATACAATTTACTGATTCAGCCCCTCCATACAATACCAAGTGTTCATCACAAGTGCCTTCCTTCATCCCCATCACCTGTTTCACACATCTTCCACCCCCAGCCTTTCTAGTAACCATCAGTTTGTTCTCTAGAGTTGAATCTGGTTTTTTGGTTTCTCTGTTCTCCTTTTTCATTTGTTTCTTAAATTCTACATATGAGTGAAATCAGGTGGTATGTCTTTCTCTGGCTTATTTCACTTAGCATTATACCTCTAGGTCTGTCCATGTCATTGCAAATGGCAAGATTTCATTATTTTTTTATGGCTGAGTAATATGCCTGTGTGTGTGTGTATGTGTGTGTGTGTGTGTGTGTGTGTGTGTGTGTGTGTGTGTGTACACACATCTTTCAAATTAGTGTTTTTGTATTCTTTGGGTATATATCCGGTAGTGTGATTGCTGCATTGTAGGGTAGTTCTATTTTTAACTTTCTGGGGAACCTCTATACTGTTTTCCACAGTGGCTGCTCCACTTTGCATTCCTACCAACAGTGCACAAGTGTTCCTTTTCCTCCACATGCTCACCAACACCTGTTGTTTCTTGTGTTGCATGACAGGTGTGAGGTGATATCTCATTGTGGTTTTGATTCCCATTTCCCTGATGACGAATGATGGTGAACATCTTTTCTTGTGTCTGTTGGGTATCTGGATGTCTTCTTTAGAGAAATGTCTGTTCATGACATTTTGGCCCATCCTTTAATTGGATCTTTTTTTTTGCTGTTGAGTTATAGAAGTTCTTCATGTATTTTGGATGCTGACCCTTTATCAGGTCATTTGCAAACACCTTCTCCCATTCAGTAGGTTGCCTTTTAATTTTGTTGATACTTTTCTTCACTTTATTTTGATGTAGTCCCAGTAGTTTATTTTTGCTTTTGTTTCCCTTGCCTCAGGAAACATATCTAGAAAAAAGTTGCTATGGCTGTTGTCAAAGAGGTTACTGCTTGTGCTTTTCTTGAAGGATTTTAATGGTTTCAAGTGTCTCATTTAGGTCCTTAATCCATTTTGAGTTTATTTTTGTGAGTGGTATAAGAAAGTGGTCCAGCTTCATTCTTTTGCATACAGCCGTCCAGGTTTCCTGATTCAGTTTGTTGAAGAGACTATCTTGGGGTGCCTGGGTGACTCAGTTGGTTGGGCATCTGCCTTTGGCTAGGGTCATGATCCCAGAGTTCTGGGTTCAAGCCTCACATCAGGCTTCCTGCTCAGAAGGGAGTCTGCTTCTCCCACTTACTCTCCCTCTGTGCTCTCTCTCTCAAATAAATAAATAAAATCTTTAATAAAAAAAAGATAAAGACACTGTCCTTTTCTCATTGGATATTCTTTCCTGCTTTGTTGAAGGTTAACTGGCCACATAGTTCTGGGTTCATTCTGGGTTGTCTATTCTGCTCTATTGTTCTATGTGTCTATTTTTATGCCAGTACCACACTGTATTTTTTTTTTAAGATTTTATTTATTTGACAGAAAGAAACACAGCCAGAGAGGGAACACAAGCAGGGGGAGTGAGAGAGGGAGAAGCAGGATTCCTGCCAAGCAGGGAGCCTGATGAGGGGCTTGATCCCGGATCTCCGGGATCATGACCTGAGCCAAAGGCAGTCGCTTAACCAACTGAGCCACCAGGTGCCCCATAGTACCACACTGTCTTGATTACTTCAGCTTTGTCATATAGCTTGAAATTTGGAATTGTGATGTTTCCTGTTTATTTTACATTCTCAGCTATATCCCTACAACTGTTAACAGTGCCTGGCACAGACTGGGGACTGGAGAAGCATTTGTTAAGTGAGCAAATGAGTTCTACCAATGTAGTCCAAGGCAACATAAAGAACCTACATTGATTTAACTTTTCACATACAGAACCATCCTCCTGCAGACCTATTTCTAATCCCAACAGTTAAGAGAGAAACTAGAAAAATAAATATATTTATCCAAGCTTTGGAAAAGGGACTTTTGGGCTAGCTGAGATTGTCACTAACTGTCTACAGAACCTTTTATTTTTTTTCTTTTCTTTTATAATTTTTTATTATGTCCCCATACAGTCCATCATTAGTTTTTGATGCAGTGTTCCATGATCCATTGTTCGCCTTAGCACCCAGTGTTCCATGCAGTATGTGTGCTCCTTAATACCCATGACTGGGCTCACTGCCTTCAGCTCAGGTCACAATCCTGGAGTCCCAGGATCGAATCCCGCATTGGGCTCCCTGCTCAGCAGGGAATCTGTTTCTCCCTCTGACCCTCCTCCTTTACATGCTCTCTTTCTCTTTAATAAAAAAAAATAAAAATAAACTAAAATAAAAACTAAAAAATCCTTTAAGAGATTCCTCAAAGAGTTAAAAAGAGACATACCATACAATCTAGTAATTCCACTACTGGATATTTACCCAAAGAAAACAAAAATTATAATTTAAAAAGATATGTGCATTCCTATGTTTACAGCAGGATTCTTTACAAGAGCCAAGATAAGGAAGCAGCCCCAGTGTCCATCGATAGATGAATGGATAAAGAAAATGGGACTGAAGACAGAATGTGCATTTTTCCTCACAATCTTATTCCAGCACTAATACAGTTCATAGCACCAGAGGTGCACCCCACAAACAATGGTTCAGATGGACCGATGACATTTCCTTGGAAGATAAGTAACTAGCTGTAGGTAAGATCGAGGAAGAAAAGAGATACGGAAAATCACTTTCCTATGTAACTTCTTCTCCCTCTCCCTTGATATCTGAAATTCTAATCCTCAGGTGGGATCCCTTTTATACCATGATTTGAAAGGAAGCTTAAAATAGAAATCCCCTTGGGAGCTGGAGGGAAATGTGCTTCGTGGGGGGCTGGAGATAGTGTGTCAAAGACAGAAACAAAAAAGCAAGCTGGACAGGAGGCTGCTTCTATTGCCATGCTCCCTGAGGCCTTGGAGGGATCACCTGAAAGTCAGGTCCTACGTTTTCTGTCACAAGGGCCCCCTTGCACAGAGCAGCAAGCTGCACTCCATCTCAGTCCCTAGCTTCCTTCCCATCCAAAGGCAAGAGAAAAGTAATAAGTTCAGAACCTTAATTGCTCTGGGATTCATCTGATGCAGTCATGACCTTGCACTTGAGGCCTGAGATCCGTTCCTTGGTCCAAGACTTCTCTTAAAATTTTTGCCCCAGTTCTAATAATTTGTGCACCATTGCTACTCTTTAGATCCATGTTTTTATTGAACAATCCTGTCCTGTACTGGCTCCTTGCTTGTGTTACTGCAAGTTCCTCCCAGAAAGTAAAGTGCCACTAGAGATCCCCCATGCCTAGACAGACACCTGCCACGTGCTGACAGACCCCAGCTGGTGAACATCTGCTTCACTGGCCTGGATTTTCTATCCTTGTCCTCTGTTTCTATTGGGGCATTGAGGAGACCCATTTCTGAACGCCCTGGATGGTTTTCAGTTGACTGTTATTGAAACCCTTCTACCTAAGAGTCTTAGCTCTACATGAATGTGCAAATCTAATGTCCCACACCCTTGCACTCGCGTTCTGGCTAAGACAGAAAATCTGTGCATGCCTAGAGAAGGCATACAATCATTTCTGAAACTAGTGTGGTGGACAGACTCTAGGATGGCCCCAATGATCCCATGCCTGAATATTCATATCCTTGTGTAATACCCGCCCCTATTTCCCTGAGTATTGGCAGGGCTAAGCAAAATTCATGATTCATGGCTAAACAAAAGGATAAGGCCAAGTTGATGAAAAGTCACTTCCCTGATTCTGTTACCTAAGATTATAACTCTTCCTGCTAGAAGAGTTTCTCCATTGATGCCCTCCATTCCTGGCTTTGATTAATTTAGCTATTTAGCTGCCCTCTGGAGTGGCCACCATAATGAAAAGAAGATGGTCTTTAGCCAAGGAGGTAAGGCCCTCAGTCCAAGAGCCTACAAGGAACGGAATCTTGCCAAAAACCACGAGACCTCTGAAACAGAGCCCCCCCCGCCCCCCGTAATGTCAAGGATCACATGAGACCCCAGACCTGACTAATAATTTGACTGAGCCCAATGGGAGACCCTCACAGCTCCTCCATCCCCAGATTCCTGACCTACAGAAGTGAGATAATAAATGTCGATTGTGTTAAGGTGCTTAATTTGTGGCAATAGGTTATGAAGCAATAAATGACTGACACACTGGTTATTAAAATTACATCTTAGCTGGTAATCTTAAAGATCAAACTCATTCTCACTACACAGAAGATGATCAGCCCACTTACCTGGGTAAAAGCCTAGGATAATTTAAAAAAAAAATTGTGATCTGGAAATCAGGAATATGTCTGATTTTTAACTCTGAACCCCTGGGCAAATGCTTAGCCCACCCTACTGGGGCCTGTTTCCTTATTTAATAAAGATTAAAAAAGAGTGAGAGAGACATGAACAGGTGGCTTATGAAATTCATATAGTCACCAAATTCATTGTGTTTGTCCCCGAGTTGGATTCACAGTGCTTGTTTCACTAATCACTAAAATTTTTAAATAGGGATATCACACATTAAAAAAAAACTTGGAAAGTTCTTTTGGAAAAAAAAAAAAAAAACCTACACAATTTTGCCTTGCCAGACACCTCTTATTTGCAGGTCAAGGTCTACCGCCTATTTCTGGGGCACTCACTCTCCAGCTCAGCATTCTTTCCACCAGTCTTGAATCCCTGAGACTAAAGTTTTTTTTCATTATTATGTATGCACAGCATTTTCTAAATAGCATTAAAACATGAAATATTTCAAATGCAAATATGTCTTTCAAAAGTGGGACCAAAAAATTCTGGAGGTAAAGGAAAGCATGATAATCCTAATCCATTTCTGTTTGGCTCTTGGAAACATTTGTTATAATTCTCAGGTTAACCAAGTATCTATAGGACACACATGCAGAAAATGCAAAACACTGAGGAAAGAAAACAAATCCAAGGTAAAATAAATGGAGAACTATTTCAAGTTCATGCTGGAAGACTCATTAAGATATTAATGCTTCGCCTGGATGGCTCAGTCAGTTAAGCATCTGCCTCCAGCTCAGGTCATGATCCCAGGGTGCAGGAAGCGAGTCCCAAATCCGGCTCCCTGCTCAGCAGGGAGCTGCTTCTCCCTCTGCCTGCCACTCTTTTGCGCGCGCTCTCTCTCTCTCTCTGACAAATAAATAAAGTCTAAAATTAAAAGAATATTAATTACTCCAACTGGTCAATAGATTTGACAGAATACCATTCAAAACCACAGCAAGCTACTTTGTAGCTGTTGATAAACTGATTCTAGAATTTATGTGGAAAGGCAAAGACCTAGAGTATCCAATAAAATGCTGGAGAACAAAGTTGGATGACTATGATTATCCCATTTCAAGCTCTACTATAAAACTACAGTGGTCAAGACAGCATGGTATTGACCAATGGAATACCAACCAATAGCACAGAAATAAGAGCCCAGAAAGAGACAAATACAAATATAGTCAACTTACTTCTTGACAAAGGCAATCCAGTGGAGAAAGGATAGTGTTTCCAACAGATGGTGCTGAAATAATTGGACTCCTATATACAAAAGACTGAACTTGAGCACTTTCCACTGTATATAAAAATTACCTCAAAATGAGTCACAGACCTAAGTGTAAAAAGCAAAAACATCAAACTTACAGAACAAATGTAGAAGCAAATCTACGTGACCTGGGATTTGGTGATAGGTTGCGACACAAAAACTTTAATCCAAAAAGAAAAAAGCTGGGATGCCTGGCTGGCTAAGTCGGTTAAGTGGCTGCCGTCGGCTCAGGTCATGATCACAGGGTCCTGGGATCAAGTTCCACATGAGGCTCCTTGCTCAGCAGGGAACCCGCTTTTCCCTCTCCCTCTGCCTGTTCTGTCTGCCACTCCCCCTGCTTGTGCTCTCTTGCTCTGACAAATAAACAAATAAAATCTTAAAAAAAAAAGAAAAGAAAGAAAAAAGAAAAAAAGCTAATGTTCATTTCTATTAAAATTAAAAGCCCCAGCTCTGAGAAAACAGTGTGAAAAGAATGAAGAGATAAACCACGGGCTGAGACAAAATATTTGCAAAACACCTATCTGATAAAGGATCTGTATCCAAAATACACAAAGACTCTTAAAATTCCACCATGAGAAAACTAACAACACAGCTGAAAAATAGAAAAATAAATGGAGATCTCAATAAAGAATACATACAGAAGACAAAGACGCACTTAAAAAGCTGCTTCAGGGCATCTGTCATTAGGAAATATGCAAACGAAAACGAGATGCCACTACTTAGTAAAATGTTTAAAATCCAAAATACTGACAATACTAAATGCTGGCAACTAGAAGTGTTTGCAGAGCAGCGGGAATTCTCTCCTTCATCACTGGCGGGAATGCAAAATGGTGCAACCATTATGGAAGATGGTTTCGCAGTCTCTTCCAAACGTAGTCTTACCACATGATCCAACAGTCACACTCCTACATATTTACCCAGTTAATTTGAGAACTTATGTCCACACATTTGTATGCATATCTTTGAAGAAGCTTTACTCACAATTGTGCAAAAGTGGAAATACAATGTTCTTCAGTAGATGAACATTTAAGTTGTGATATATCCATGTGAATGGATACTGTTCACTGACACACAATACTGAAACACACACAAAAAGGTGATACCTTGGGTGGCTCGGCTGATTAAGCTTCTGATTCTTGATTTTGGCTCAGGTCATGATCTTGGGGTCCTGGGATCAAGCCCCGCATCAGGCTCTGCACTCAATATGGAGTTCTGCTTGGGTTTCACTCTCTCTGCCCCTCCACTTGTTCACATTTTCTCTCTAAAATAAATAAGTAAAATCTATTTAAAAAGTGGGGGAGGATACCAAGCCATTCAAAAACATGGATGGCTCTTTTTTTTTTAAGATTTTTTTTTTTTTAAGTAATCTCTATACCCAACATGGGGCTTGAACTTACAACCCCGAGATCAAGAGTCACATGCTCTACCAACTGAGCCAGCCAGGTGCCCCCAAAAAATGGATGGTTCTTAAATGCACAGTGATGAGAAATAAGTCTTAAAAGGCTACATACTGTAAATTTTCATTTTTCTGACATTCTCACAAACACAAAAGTATGAGTCAGTAAACACATCAGTGATCACTGGAGATGAGATCTGGGGAAGGGTATAAATGAAGCATAAGGGATTTTTTAGTCACAAGTTAACTAAATCCCAGATCTTAGTGTATCCTATTGTAATTGTGTGTACACATCATTATGCATTTGTCAAAACCCATAAAAGTTTTGAGGAGAAAGTCAATTTTAAGATATGCAAACTTTAAAAAAATATTCCAGGTATTCAGGGAACCCCAGAATGGAACGCTGATTTTTTTTTTAAGATTTTATTTATTTATTTGGTATAGGGAAACACAGCTAGAGATGGAACACAAGCAGGGGGAGTGAGAGAGGGAGAAGTAGGTCTCCCGCTGAGCAGGAAGCCCGATGCGGGGCTCAATCCTGGGACTCTGGGATTATGACCTGAGCCAAAAGCAGACACTTAATGACTGACTCTGCTCCCCATGGAGCAGATTTTGGTAAAAGATTCTGTTTTACAAAGGTGTCAACCCGATGAGGTTTGGGAAGAAAGCAAAAATCTAAGTAGTAACTTTGGAAATAAGTAGAGTTTACAAGACTAAAGGCAAAAGGCGTTACACAGAAGTGCTGTCCCCTAGTCCAGCAGTAGAGAGAAACAATGCTGATACCACTATTCATACATCCTGGAATCCAAAAATTATGTAAATGTATGACTAGTGGTGGGAGCCAGGCTTCCCACTGCTGGAGTGGAGATCACAGAAAAGCCTAGAATGATCTACATGGTAATGGATTAGAGTTGGGTACATCTGTAGGAACACACATTTAGCTTAATACACAGATGTAGATGGCTATCTAGATCTAGATGTGTACATATATACGGGTTCAGGTATATTTTATTGTTTTATCAGCTAAGGAAACCTGGAACCAGCGACACCCCCAGAGTCACAAGTTAACTAAATCCCAGATCTTAGTTTGCAATTACATTCTCCAGTAAAAGGAACGAGGGCTCCATGGAGAAATGGCAGACTCAAGGGGTGGAGATAGAAATGGACCAGATGAGTCTGGAGCATCATATAATGCAGAGAGCAAGGAATAAAGAATTCCTGAAAAATAACAACAGCAACAAAGAACAGCATATGACAGACACATGTCAAAGGAACACAGGAGGCAACTGAAAAAGGTGAACAATATCTTAAGTTGAAATAATAAGAGCAAAAAAAACATAAATAAAGCAGTATTGGATTATTACCCAGAGCATACAATAAATATACAACAAACTGTGTTGATGTAACCATGTAACTGGATAAATAATAAGCTAAGCACCTGTGCAGAAAATGCCAAACAATTTATGTAGACACTCTGCCCTTAAGGAAGGAGAGCATGAGTTTATTCCCCTTGAAATGTGGATTGCACATGGTAGGTTTATTGTAATGATTGTGGTAAGGAATAAAGAGTAACTTCACAGTGGAGAAAACTGACAAAATCCCTCAAGCCAGGTTCTCAGGGCTAACATTACCATGCTAAGTGTTAATAGTCTGCACCTTTGGTATATGACCAGAACAGCCCCTTATCTTTGCGGTTTCCCTCCCAGAAGCCTATCACCAAAGTCTACATTATGAACAAATGAAGCCCAATATGACCAGTGCAAATGAAAACTATTACAATATAGACTTTACGCCTCTAACCAGATAAACATAAGAAGAGTGAAAACACCAAATACTGATGAGAATGGAAGCAAGAGCACCTCCCTACTCTGCTGATGGGGCTGTAAAACATATAAACTACCCTGGAAAACTATGTGGCCATTTCTTCTAAATTTAAATGTGCACCTACTTTGTGATCCATTATTTCTACTCCTGTTTACCAAAAAGCAATAAACACCTATGTCCACAGAATGACATCATCAATATTTAAGATTGCATATGATATGACTACATTGTAAGACTGCTTTAAATATAGATGTGCCCAACTCCCCAACAGTGGGGAGCCTGTTTCTCCCCCTCCCTTGCCCTCTGCCTGCCACTCTGCCTAGTTGTACTCTCTCTGTCAAATAAATAAATAAAATCTCTTATTAAAAAAAAGATACAAATTCACCTTGAGTAAGGTCACTACATACTCTATATGCCAGAATTTGAAAAGTTCAAAATGAAATCATGTCTAATAGTTTTAAGTATCACGGAATACTTTGAAGTAAATCTAATCAAAGAAATGTAACCAAAAATACTGCAAAACATCATGGACAAATCAAAGACCTAGATAAAGAGATATTTGTATTATATTATATGCAAGGATTATAAAAATACAGTCAGGTCTTCAAGGGACCCAAATCTATGTAGTCAATGCAATCCCAATCAAAATTCCAGCAGTTTTATTTGGGGTATAAAATGGCAAGCTCATTGAAAAATGCAAAAGATGGCCCAAAGTATAAACCCTAGGAAAAGAAATCATAAAGAACAGACTTAGAGGATTTACACTAAGAGATAATGAAGTTTATTATAAAGATACAAGAACAAAAACATGGTGATGTTGGCACAAGAATGGATAAATGGACCACTGGGGGAAAATAGGGAGTTTTGAAGGTAACCCACATCTGTATGGCTACCTGCTTGATAACAAAGATGCCTCTTAAAGGCCAACAGAAAATAATGGTTTTTCGAACAAATGGCACTGGATAAACTGGACACTCCTATAAGAGGGGAAAAAAACTTGGCCCTTAGACTTCATACATAAAATTTAGCTCCAGATGGACTAAAGACTTCATGAGAAAGCCTCTATAAAACTACATGACCTTCATAACCTTGCAATTGCCAGACTTCTTGAACAAAAATAGCACTGAGCATAAACCAAAAAAGTTAGCAAGTTGGCCTCATTAAAATATAAAATTTATGTTCATCTGAAGCTCCAGTCAAGAGTAAGAAGAAAAAAAATGAGTAGGAAGAGAAAGCACAAAATGGAAGATGTTCTTAATGTATATATCTGGTGAAGACTCACAATATATGAAGATATTGTACAAATCAATAAGAGAAAGTAACAAGGTATTTTTTAAAGTGTAATAAGATGGAGCAGGAATTTCATGAAAAAAAACATTCAGATGGCCAATGGACAAATATAAAAATGCTTACATTAGTAATCAGGGAACTATAAATTAAAGCAACAATAATAGGATATATACCTGCCAAAATAGATAAAAATAAAACAGACATAATAATACCAGCTGTTTTGGGGGATGAGAAGCAACAACTCTTGTATACCAAATGCTATTATTTAAAACTAATACAACCACTTTGAAATTACTGTAACCACTTTGAAAAACTCAGAAAGCTATATGTTAATTCCTGGGAACTGACAATACCACTCCTAGATACATAACCTACATCAATGAATGTGTACAGCAAAAGACATGTCCAAGAATGTTCATTACAGTCCTCTTCCTAATATGCCAATAGTGAACAAGCCACTGAAGCGTTCATGAACCAGAGAATGGGTAAAGTATCAAATTCAAACAACGGACTATCATATGGCAATGAAAAAGAACCAAATATTACAAAATGAAACAAATCTCACAGATGTAAACTTGAGTTAAAGAGACCAACTACAATGAAGTCCATTGCCTGTAATTCCATTTATGTTAAGTTCAAAGACAAACTAAGCCATGTTGATAGAAGTCTGCAGAATAGTGATTCCCTTTGTGGGGATTGTTAACTGGAAGGAACATGAAGGAGCCCTCTGGGAGCTGGGGATATCTTTTGATATGAATAGTGACTACCCATAAGTAAGAACTCATTGCTTATACATTACTTTATTATACTTCAGTTAAAATGTACACCAAAAAAAGTATAAATAATCCCAGAGGCCAGATACACAATTGATGTATCTATTACCTTGTCTCAGAGAGTTTATGCTGGTACCCCACAATGGAGGACCTCAATATTGCGTGACCCAAATGACTTACTCCTCTACTTGTCATTTGTGCTAGTAAGCTTAGAAAATGGTTAAAGGTATTTTTCACATACACACGAAATCACTGGTTTGTGTGTGTGCGTGTATAGACTTAAAATAGCGTCTAATTTTGAATCCCGACCAACACATCATTGACACTCTAAAGTAAGGGCCTCAAATATCAGGGTTTTGAGAACTCTTACTGAAAGGAATAAAGTTGGGACACCTGAGTAGCTCAGTTGGTTAAGCATCTCCCTTCAGCTCAGGCCGTGAGCCCAGGGTCCTTGGATCAAGCCCCACAGCCCCACATCAGACACCTTGCTCAGTGGGGAGCCTGCTTCTCCCTCCGCCTGCTGTTCTGCCCACTTGTGTGGGCATGCTCTAATAAATCAATAAAATCTTTTTAAAAGGAAAGAAAGAAAGAAAGAAAGAGAGAGAGAGAGAGAGAGAGAGGGAGGGAGGGAGGGAGGGAGGGAGGGAGGGAGAGAGAGAAAGAAAGAGAGAGAGAGAAAGAAAGAGAAAGAGAAAGAAAGAAAGAAAGAAACAAACAAAGAAACAAAGAAACAAAGAAACAAAGAAACAAAGAAACAAAGAAAAAGAAAAGTCAACCATTTTCAACTCAAACTTTGCAAACATGTATTGAAAAGCAATGTCTCAACCTTGGCAAAGAAATAGATTCTCTGATTTTTTTCTATTCATTCTCACCATCTGTGTCTATACAGTTATATCAAGTGATCATTTATTTTCTTCTACTCTGGTTTGAACTACCTGCCCACATCTTCCAAACTGTATTTCTACCAACCAAATTTGGTCTTATAAAGCTACCTGTGTAAGTGGGATGCCTTCTAAGACACCAGGTTATAATTCTGGCAAAGCTATGAGTTGTTCAGGGAGTTGTTCTGGGACAGGGATGGAGAGGATTGGCTAGGTTTTGCCAAGTGAGGAGGGGAAATACTATCACTCTCTTCAACTCTGCTTTTCCTTCATAAAATTGTCACTCTATTACTTATAAAGAAGCATCAGTGTTTGACTACGTGGTTCTGAAATTAGGGGATATAAAGTTTAGAGTAAAATAGGAAGAAACAGCAACCTTTAAAATGACAGCAAAATAACTTTTAATCAAGCCATAGTTTTTAGATCATTACATTGAAAATATCTGTGATACTTATTTAAAGTTCAAAGGTTGGGTGCCTGGGTGGCTCAGTCAGTTAAGCGTCTACCTTCAGCTCAGGTCATGATCCTGGGGTCCTGGGATCAAGTCCCACATGGGGCTCGTTGCTTGGTAGGGATCCTGCTTCTCCCTCTGCCCCTCATTCCACTTGTTTTCTCTCTCTCCCTCACTCACTCACTCTCAAATAAATGAAAACAATCTTTTAAAAAAAATGTTCAAAGGCTGAGGCTCCTTCCAGTTCCACAGAGGTGAGCCCCAGGCACCTAAAACCCAACAATTCCTTGGGTGATACTTATCCTTATTGTCACTAATGTTTGGAAATCAGTGGTTTGGGTCTTATTCAAGGCTCATCATTGGACAGGTAGGTGGCACAGTTGGTTAAATGTCCAACTCTTGGTTTCCTCTCTGGTCATGATCTCAAGGCGGTGAGATTGAGCCCTATGCTGGGCTCTGCGCTCAGTGGGGATTCTGCTTGGGATTCTCTCTCCCTAGCCCTCTACCCCTCCTCACCGCTCTTTCTCCCTCACTCTCTCTCTCTCAAATACACAAATCTTTAAAAAATAATAGTTAATAATAATAATAATAATAATAATAATAAAGGCTTGTAATTAAATACCAGGGAAATGAGTGTCAAATACTACAGTCCACTAATCATGGTCCCACTGAATTTCACAAAGCTGGCTTCCCAGAAGCCTTAAACCACTAATTCTCCCAGTGTGCCCCCAAGTTCACCAGCATCAACATCATGGAAGGCCTTATAAGGCCCACCTAGACCTATGGAATCAGAAACTCCAGAAATAAGACCCAAAAATCTGTGTTTTCCCAAGTCCTCTTGATGATTTTGACACATACTAAAGTTTGCAAACCACTGCCCAATGCCCTCCCAAAAAAAGGCCATGGGTTTCCTCATCCTCCCCTTACTAATGAGATATATCACTACTATATTCATATGTTGCCCCTGCCAGAGAATATAATTGAATTTTTAAAAGGAAGATCACAGGCATAAATCAGAAAAATGACCCAGAAATGATGTTTTAGATCAAAAGTTTTATGGTACTTCTTCCAAGTGTCTGGACTTTTTGCCTCTAGCACAGTAGGGATTGATAGGGAAACTGCACCCATAACTACCTGCTTATATTTTATCATAAAGTCAATGCAATCACTTCCCCAAGACTTCAGTGTTCATTGTTCTAAGGGAAATCTTCATTGTATTCCAGGAAAAAAAAAATTATTTTCTCATTCTGAAAATAAAGTCTGTATTGGAACCCTTGAGTTCCAAACTACCAGACCCCAAGTATACATTCCCCTATTTTTAGAAGATAAAGAAACAGAGGGAACAGAGTGATTCCTACAGACTGCCATTATCCTCGCCCCTTTTCCTTCACTCTCCAGAAGAATCTTTTGGCAGCCATGCTTCCAGATTCATTCTTCTCCTTGAGCCTCAAAGATTAATATTATCACTAGAGGGACACAGAGGTCTGCACTCATGAAAGAAGGAGCTTCTGCTAGCTACTACCCCAATTTATTAGTTTTTCTTTTCCTTATGAATTTGAATAGATATTAAAAGATAATTTTTACCTCTTTTTTAATTTAAATTCAATTAGCCAAGGGATTTTAGAGAATTTATGTGCAACTCAATGTTAAGAAATCAAAAAAAATTAAAGGTAATTGATTAATTTCTGGGAAAACAAATTATTTGGAATTAAAAAGAACTGACCTAGAAGTTTGTTGAGAAAAATTGGGGTTTTTTAAAGATTTTATTTATTTATTTGAGAAAGAGAAAGAGCACAAGCAGGCAGAGGGACAGAAGGAGAGGGAGAAGCAGACTCCCCACTGAGCAAGGAGCCTGGTACAGGGCTCGATCCCAGGACCCCAGGACTGTGACCAAAGTTGAAGGCAGATGCTCAACTGACTGAGCCACCCAGGCACCCTGGACAAATTGTTTCTGATGTTCAAGGAAAAGATTATTCTCATGTCATGAAATAATTTTCTGTTATTCAAATTTCCAGGTCACAGAAAAAGAGAAAAAATTACAACACAAGCATAACTCACATGTGCAAATTTAGCAAATTCACCCCCCATCCAAAAAACAAATCAAACTCAAAGGCACTGATTAATCTTACTTGTAAATTAAAAATGCAGAGATCCTTACCAAAATATTAGAAAATATAACTCTTCCATATATTGAAAAAACAAAATACTCAGACCAAATAGACTTTATTCAATTAAGAACAGGATGTCTTAACAGGACATCTATTTTTACCATTCATCATTAACACCACCACCCTGGAATACCTAGAAGGCAGGAGTCAGGACCTTCGGAGTTCTTTACCACTGTAAACTCAGTACCAAGCACAGGGCCTGGGACAAAATAAAATTTTAATAAGCATTTCTTCAGTCAATGAAGAAATCAATTAAAAAGTCAATGAGAAAAATTAAAGGAGAATAACCTCAAGTATTCATAAATGTCTAAAGTTACCTAAAGAGATTCAACATCTACCCCTGGTGAAGAAATCTTACACTGTGAATATTAAGACTTCCCTGATATAAAAAAGAATACCTAAGCCAAACTACCACCAACATCATGCTGAATAAATTATGGGCATATTCCTACAATTCAAAGTCAATGACAGCCATAAATTTGAAAAAAATATTTCTGGAGTTAGGCCAAGAAACAAGAGCTGTAATATGAGTAAGAAAAAATTGTCATTCCCATGATACTTAAATGTTTACCCAGAAAATCCAAGAGAATTAAGGTTTTCAAAAAAAAAACAACTGAAAAGGATTGGCCAATAGGGTAAACCATTAAAAGCAGAAATCAGATGTTGGGTACATGGTTGGTGTGTGAAAAATGCTTTCAACTTGCAGTTTTGCTTCAAATTTTTCAGAGTAAAATGTTGGGGGAAAGATAAGAATTAATAAAATATTTCAGCAGAATGGTCAGTTAAACAAACAATATTTCTGGAGTTAGGCCAAGTTGAATAAGACCACAGAGACAACCTTGGGAAAATAACAGATGAATGATATTTGACTCACAGAAACAATACCTAGAATATAGAATATCTTTGAATGTAAACTATACTTTAGAATAACTGCAGAATATAGACTTTTAGAATAACTACAAAAAAGGATAATGTGGAGGAAAATAACAAGTTCTGTTTTAAACCAACGCAGACTAAGGAACTAAATACATATTGCCAAACAAAACCAGTTGGGGACTGAGGACTTACTTAGACATTCATGAGCTCCCTTCAGGGCTAACTTGAATTCCTGAAAATGGCAAAAATCAAATAAAAGCAGAAAGCAAATACAATAACCCATTAGCAACAAATTACCCTAGTATTCTGACAGCAAAAAAATTATGTGAAATATATTTGATTTTTAAAATAAAATTACAAGAGAATTTGATTAAGCAAAGCATTATTACTTAAACATTGCAATATATGGAAATATAATGTATCTTGAGTTTTTAAGACTCTCTTAAGATTGACCTGTCATTTCAGCAATTCAATTTGGACTTACAGATGACTTGTATCAACTATGGACAGGAAGAGCAGTGGAAGCAAATGGACCCAGAAAATACAATGTTGGCCCAGAAGGCGATATGTTTTTGCTCTTAGCCCCCTTTTTTTTAGTTTTTAGGTTTTGAATATGCAGGCACCTCACAGCCAGATCAAACATCTTTCTGTAATAATTCTTTAGGTTTCAATTATTTTTCTTGGAGACCTCAAGACCTCTACAACCAAAACATCCCTCAAGACACACTGCAAGCAAACAAAACGGGCAGGATCTGTGGCTGGGTAAAGATGGGCAGGACACAGTTGCCTGGGTGGGCAACTGACAAATTCTAGTCTACAGTGAGCAATTAATCAGAGATTACACCGCGGCATAGCTGCTGACGGTATGTTCCCAGACTGCACTTGGGATGAATCAATCCACTGCAATTTAACCTGCTCATGAATGAATCAGAGGAGGCAATGGAAGAGGTGACACGGGACAAGTCACCTTACCTTTTGCAGTCTCTAGCTTTTCTTAGCATTTCTTTGTTCCTGCAGTAGGACGATTTCCACTCCCTGAGCACGGTCCTCTGCCTCACTCGCAGTGCTTGCCATCATGTTGGTGTGAGCGGTTCTTCCTCCCTCCCTTGCTCCCTTCTATGCTTTCCCCAGCCTCTCCTCCATTCAGACCTCAGCAGAGATGTAACTCATTTCTCTGGCCATCTCTTCATCCACCAGTTCTGAAGTAAGTGTCCCTCCTAGGAACTTGTATAGAAATTCCTCATGCTGCTTTTTATCACTTGTACATATCACATGGGTCTATTTTTCTCTCTAGACTGACCAGCTTTCAAGGTCTAGGGCTGTTTTGCCTTTTTCAAACTCTGTTCTCTCCAGGAACTAGGGCGATGCAAACAAATGTGCTTTGCAAACCTTAGCCAGTGCCATTAGTATAAACCATTAGGTAAATGGCGCCCCCTAGAGCTGACTAGTATATACCTGGCACCGGGTCTAGGACAGTCTTGTCACTTAGCAGTTTAATACCTGCGGCATGAATGGAATATTAAACCAAATATTCCCTCAACTGCTTCCTATTGCTAAAATTCTGCGACTACTCACAAATTTATAAAGTGAACCCCATTTGGGTGTAAATTATAAAAAACTGCCCAATTACATAAAATTTACCCATGTACCAAATAATTCTCAGTTCCTAATTCGAAAGGATGTATGCGCCCCTCTGCTTTACTGCAGCTTTATTTACAATGGCCAAGACAAGGAAGCAAGTGAAATGCCCAGAGAAGAATGGATAAAAAAGATGTGATATGTGTGCATGTATATATACACGAACACATTTTTATGCACACATATAATATATATAATGAAATATTACTCAGCCATAAAAAAAGAATGAGATCTTGCTGTTTGCAACAACCTGGTGGATCTAGACAGTATAATCTAAGTGCAGTAAGTCAGAAAGAGAAAGACAAATACTGTATTATCTGATTCATACGTGGAATTTAAGAAACAAATGAACAAAGGAAAAAAAGAGACCCAAAGCACATACTCTTAAACCAAGAGAAAAAATTAGTGGCTGCCAAAAGGGCGCAGGTGGGAATTGGGCAAAATAGATGATGGGGACTAAGAGTATACACTCTTTGGAGGGGCACCTGGGTGCTTCACTATTTGGGGCGTCTGTCTTTGGCTCAAGTCATGATCGCAGTGTCCTGGGACCACGCCTGGTATCGGGCTCCCTGCTCAGTAGAGTGTTTCTCCATCTCCCACTGCCCCTCCCTGTGCTTGTTTTCTCCCTCTAATAAAATCTTAAAAAAAAAAAAAAAAGAAGAAAGAAATGAGTACACTTATTGTGATGAGCACTGCAACCTGTGTAGAACTGAACCATATAATACGCCTGGACTAATATGACACAAGGGTAATTACACTTCAATAAAAAGAAAAAATTCAGTTTAGAATTTATAGGCCTACTCAGCTTTATACAATCATATGAAATAACCGTTTTAGTAACAGCAATAGTGAAATTTATTTATTGACGAACTTAATAGAAGTAAATACATATGTTATACATGCAAAAATTATACACATATTTTTTTTTAAGATTTTATTTATTTGACAGCGAGAAACACAGCCAGAGAGGGAACACAAGCAGGGGGAGTGAGAAAGGGAGAAGCAGGCTTCCCGCCGAGCAGGGAGCCCGATATGGGGCTCGATCCCGGGTTTCCGGGATCATGACCTGAGCCGAAGGTAGTCGCTTAACCAACTGAGCCTCCCAGGCACCCCTATACACATATTTTAAAGGATCTAGAAGATGGATATATTTAAAATTATGTAAATACATAAAATCTCGTATCACGGTGGTCTTATAGATTCTTTTTTTAAGTGTTTAATGTGTTATTGTCACTATTCCTTCAATGTTCAAGTTGTCCAAATTTGGTCAGTGGGGATCCTTTCCTTAACCTGTTGACATCTCCATCTACTTACTGTCTAGTAGAACACAGCCCTTTAAGCTTAGTTTATACCCCTCTGGTTCAGAATCTCTAATTTCTGTAAGAAGCCCTAGTCTCTCCTATGTAGAAAACAAGGCCTGCAATCTAGTTATCTCACTGACACTTGGACAGTGGGGACTCTTTGTCTCTAGACCTTTTAGTTGCAGAGAACACACACACACAGACACACACAAATATAATGTAGATTATATTTGTATATGTGTGTATATTTGTATATAATGTATATGTATATAATACCCGCTAATACAATATATTCATACTGACATATCCAAGGCAAGAATTCCCTCCCCCTTTTTATTTCATATTTATTTTCCCTCCTCTACAATGAGAATACTGGCTTCCAAGAACAATATATGCTCTTCTTTGATTAATCCTCTAATACACAAAATTCTTCAATACTATACCCATAGCACTTCCAACAAATTTACCAAATTAATCTTTCTTTGGAATTCATTTTCCTCTTAAAATATACCCCAGTAGGAGCACCTGGATGGCTCAGTCTGTTAAGTCTCTGCCTTCAACTCAGGTCATGATCCCGGGGTCCAGCCCCACACTGGCTCCTTGCTCAGTGAGGAGTCTGCTTTTCCCTCTTCCTCTGCACTCCCCTCAACTGGTTTTCTTTCTCTCTCAAATAAAAAAAAATCTTTAAAAAAGAGAGAGAGAGAAAGAGAGAGAGAGAGAGAGAGAGAGAGAATGTATCCCACTAAAGGAATAAAATTATATAAAAGTGACTTGGGCTATTTTATTTCTTCTTTATGGTTACAGATATGATGTGCATTTCAAGTCCCCTGATTTTAGGCATTTTCTCCATTCTCTGCAATTCATTTCTCCTTTTGGAAGATGTAAAACATTAACATGGCTCAAAAGTCAAATCTATCTTAAAATGACTCTCAGAGTACATCATTCCTGTCTCTCCTACTTTCATTCACTATTCATAGGTAATTAATTTCATTTCAATTATCTCATAGGAACCTCTAAGATTGAGGTTTATGTTTAAGTTGGGAATAAAAATAAAAAGACAGTACTTTGGGAGTACATAGGACATCTTCTAGTCCTATGGCATGAACATCAAAGGAGCTCATTTCAAGCTCTATTTCCCATTTTAAAGCACACATCTTTTAATGACTTTATTGAATATTATTTTAATGTGTTATAAGTCAAATTATTTCTTTAAAAGATTATTTAAGAGCAACCTTTTTTGTGTGATGACCTTTATACCACCAATAATAGAACTCAAAGAAAATACTATGTCCAGTCATCCTATAGACCAGCTTTTTGACTAGGTAGCTCTTAAAAAGCAGGGGCTATATGTTGCAAGAAAAGCACTCTGGGGAGGGAGAATGTTTTTTCCTAAAGAAAAACTTATACAGCCCAAC
The DNA here is from genome assembly GCA_004023965.1 of Spilogale gracilis. NCBI lineage: Eukaryota > Metazoa > Chordata > Mammalia > Carnivora > Mephitidae > Spilogale > Spilogale gracilis. The sequence continues at coordinate 19,784 of PITA01009137.1, read as the reverse complement.
TCTCAATGAGTTCTAAACAGGAAGTCAGGAGACTCCTGTTGCTGTCTTGACTCTGCACAAAGTAGTTGTAGGGACTTGGGCAAGACATCCCCCCCCACCATGCCTCAGTTTTCTTATCTGCAAAATGGACACGAGCTGGGAAAGGGGAATACCATAACATTTCTCAGTCTGTCTCCCAGAACCCACAACCAGTAATTGTTGTTTAGGAATTCTCAATCTTTTTGGTTCAAATAATTCACCTTGGGCAGCTTGTTATATGCTGATTATGAGCCCTTATAATAAGCTTGGTCTGGGGCTCAGAAATGTCCACTTTACACAAGTATCCCAGGTGAAAGAATTGCAGAAAGGGGGTGCCTGGGTGGCTCCGTTGGTTAAGCATCTGCTTTTAGCTCAGGTCCTGGGATCAAGTTCCCATCAGGCTCCCTGCTCAACGGGGAGCCTGCTTCTCCCTCTCACTGTGTCTACTGCTCTGCCTACTTGTGCTCTCTTTCTGTCAAATAAATAAATAAAATCTTAAAAAAATAAAAATAAAAGAATTGCAGGGGAACTATGCACCACTCTTTGAGAAGCCTTGGTCTATATACTCATGTATGTGACCAGCCCCAAGTCAAACAGGACTTAATCGTGAAGAAAGACTTTGGTTGTCAGCATGGTATCATTCCAATAATTCTGAGCATGTTTCTTTGTCTAAACAAATACTTCTTGCATCAAATTTGATGAACTACTAGTTTTTACAGTAAAGTCAACCCTTTGGAGGAAAATCTAACCTACAGTAAAAGTGCTTCAAGTCATTTATATTTTAATATAAATAAATTTGCCAAGTTAGGCAATATTCTGGCAGGAGAGGTATCAGTGAATTAATCCAAAACCCCAATTCTACAACCCTGAAAACTATGTGCTTTGTTCATGGTCTGACAATGAGAGTCATGTCAGGTTACGACTGAGGTCAAATGTCTTTGCTCCAAGTTTTATGTCACGTTCATGTAATCACAGAACCTTTCTGTTGTTTGAGAAACCCTTCAGAAGAAAAAAGAAAAAGCCACATATATCCTTCCCTCCCTCTGGAACCTGTGAATGTTACCTTACATGGTTTAAAGAAAAAAAAAAAAGGCATTGAGCAGGTGAATAAGGACCTTGAGATGGAGAGATCCAGGTGAGCCCAATGTAATCACAAGGGTCTTTAAAAGAGGATCAAACAGAGGCAGCTGAATAGGCAAGCAGAGGGAGAAGATGAAGAGCCAGAGAGCAAAGACAGCTCCTAGAAGCCGTCAAAGGCAAGGAAACAGATCCTCCCCCTCAAGCATCCAGAAGGAACCAGCCCTGCCTCATTTGCCTGTAACCCTAAGAAACTTACTTTGGATTTCAGAATCTAGATTGTAAAATAATAAATTCGTGTTGTTTTAAGCAACTAGGTGTAGGATCATCAGTTATGGAAGCAAAAAGGAACAAATAGAGGGTGTTGTAAGAAATCTAGGGCACTGAAGACCCATCAGCAGAAAATGGAAAAGAGAAACCAAAGGGGAGATGGATGAGGGGCTTCACAAAGGTGACTCACAGGAGCACCTGCATGGCTCAATCGGTCTGAATATCTACCTTCAGGTTGGGTCATGATCTCAGGGTCCTGGGATCGAGCCCCACATTAGGCTCCCTGCTTAGCAGGGGGTCTTCTCCCTCTCCACTGCTTTTCCCCCTGCTTGTGCTCTCTCTGCCAAAAAAATAAGTAAAAATCTTAAAACAAACAAACAAACAAACAAACACAGGTGACTCACATGGTGAATCTGGGAGCCACGAGTGGCCAGTCTCTGAGCATAAGGCAGAAGAGAAGTTCTAATTAAAGAGTCTGTACCTTAATACTTTAAATGAATAGAGAACCTTGCTCTATCCACAAAGCACGAATGAGTTCAACATGCACAGAGGACACTTATAACTCAACAAGTACAGGACACCGTGAGTTTCCCAGCAATGTTAAATGCTAGGACTCATTTTCAGGAAAATTTATAATCTGTGAACAGATTAAAACTGACCAGACCCTATAGGAGCCACCTTCCCACCATGGGAAAACTAACTTAAGATTAATATGTAATTTATAATGTCACCAGGGGCAGAGGAATTATCTTAAAGGGTTATTTCCAAAAGAATCTGTTACCAAGTCTAATCATTAGACTAGGTCTGTCCTTCATACTTAATATATTCAGGGTCCCTTCCAGCAAGGGATGTCATTGCCAGAGTAGAGAGTCAGACAGACCTGAGTTCAAAGCTCCCCTACTCCCTAGCTGGGTAACCCTGAGCTTGTTACAGGGTCTCTGTCCATCAGTTTCATTCTCTATAGAATGCAGCTAAGAGCAGAGCCTGCCCAAGGGGAACAGAACGATGAAATGGAACAGGTAGGGTATAGAAAGTGTGCTTCATTCAGCTGCTAGGATTTCGGGCCACCCTGGAAACATGAATGTTCTCTCTGAGCCTTTCTTCCTCTCTACCTGCGGTTTTCAATCTACTTAGTGGATCCCTAGAGTTCCTCTAGCAGAGTTTCAGGACTTCCACTGTGAGCTGCAACCTGCAGAAAATGAAAACTTTGAATCTGATAAAGAGACTCTGTAACAAATCTATATATAGTGAGTTGGGAAATTTTTCCCTCCCTGCAGTGTCTGCGTCCTCATTCCCTATCAAACGCATGGCACAACATCTCTTCCTCCTTCCTGGCATAGATTTGTAGGGAGTCTCAGAAAGAGCCTGCTGGAGCTTCCTAGCTTTTTGATAAAAGCCTGAGCTGTTGGCACTGGGGGTATAGTGGGGATGTGGAGGGAGTGAATATGGGGGTACAGAGCTTGGCAGTACCAGGAGGGTGAGAGGGACCATCAGGAAGCTACAGTTCTCCTGCCCATTCCCGGGGGAGATGAGAAGGGTCCGCCAGTCAAGGAGAGCCTCAGGCAGAGTGGTGGGAGTAATGATACCCTGTCCGGTGTCTCTGGAAGGTAGGTGCAAGCATCACACACTGGTTCCAAGTCTCTCTACTATCTAGACAATGCAAGTCCTTGTTTTTTATTTTATTATGTAATATCACTTTTAATTCCAGGTTGTGTTACCACATCAGCCCAGGATCCAGTGCCCTGTGGCCAAAGATGGGACACCATTCTCCGTTTTATATCCTTTAAACCTCCAACCTTGAACAGCCGTGCAGGAAGAGGTCTCTGCCTTGATGTTACATGCTGAGCCCACTCAGTGCCTGATCTCACCGAAAGGTGGCAACGAGCCTTAGAGAACAAGAGTCTTGGGCACCTGGGTGGCTCAGTGGGTTAAAGCCTCTGCCATCAGCTCAGGTCATGATCTCAGAGTCCTGGGATCAAGGCCCACATTAGGCTCTCTGCTCAGCAGGGAGCCTACTTCTTCCGCTCTCTCTGCCTACATGTGATCTCTCTCTCTGTCAAATAAATAAATAAAATATTAAAAAAAGAAAGAAAGAAAGAAAGAAAGAAAGAAAGAAAGAAAGAAAGAAAGAAAGAAAGAACAAAAGAGGGCACCTGGGTGGCTCAGAGGGTTAAGCCTCTGCTTTCGGCTCAGGTCATGATCTCAGGGTCCTGGGATCGAGGCCCACATATGGCTCTCTGCTCAGTGGGGAGCCTTCTTCCTCCTCTCTGCCTGCCTCTCTGCATATTTGTGATCTCTCTCTCTCTCTGTCAAATAAATAAACAAAATCTTTAAAAAAAAAAAAAGAGAGAGAGAGAGAGAGAGAGACAATGGGAGTCTTGTTGGGGAGCAGGGAGGGGCTGAGATCTGTGGCCAGGATCCTGGGGCCCAGGGAGCTACCTAGTCATGGTTTTTAACCTACATCTGTTAAGCCTAGCCTCTTCTATTAAATTATGCTGCTCCAAGGCAGTTCTCGACCTGTGTGGCTCTAGGGGACCATCGAGTGATGATAAGGTGTCTGCAAATCCATATATGCACTTTCTATAGGCCACATATAGAACACAACCCATCTTTAACTATATGTATTGGTAGGGGCACACCTGGTTGGCTCTGTCAGTTAAGTGTCTGATTCTTGGTTCTGGCTCAAGTCACCATCTCAGGGTTGAGGGATCGAGCCCCGCATCAGGCTCCATGCTGAACCTGCTTGGGGATTCTCTCTCTCCTTTCCCCTCTTCCCCTGCCCCTTCTCTCTAAAAATAAAATAAAATAATAAAAGTAAAAATGTCTATGCAGTGGTAAGTTGCTTCATAAAATACAGACTCACGGGAAATGCGAGTGATCTGAACAAGTGAACTCTCGTAGGGATTATGCTGAAAAGATACAGCAGTTGCATACACTGGGCCCAGCTGGAAGTCACACAGGCAGTACTGGGGACACAGAGAGACTTACCTACAGGTGAGTGGACTATATGCGGAGAAGAATTCCACCCCAGGGAAGAAGAGCTAGAAAGCATTAGGCAGACCAAGCCCTAGCGAAAGGCAACTCAACAAAAACACAAGGTAGAAAATGTTGGTGAGGAGCCTCCAGAATAATCTGAATGAATCTCTTGGTTCTGCCACTTGCTTTGGGACCCGGGAAATAGAACTGATCACATAGAACCTTTCAGGACAGAATCTGTAATTCTCTCATGTTGCCAAATCTGCCCCAGGATACAGTGGACCGAGGTCAAAATCTATGTTGTTTTACCTCCAAGTTACCTTGTCCCCACCCCCAGGAGGTGCACAGGGATGTTCCGAGCACAGAGTGAAATACAAATGAAGCATTTGGTAGCTCTTGCCCTAAACTTTGTTGTGAGGTTTAAATGAGAGAAGGCGCAAAGCCTGAAGCCACACAAATGGTCAGGGTAATGCCTGTTTGTGAGTCAGTCTTTAACCACATTGTACTGACTCTCCCTGGGGCCAGTTAGGCTTCGCATTTAAGCCAGCCGTGAGACAACAGAGGCAAATGGAAGAGGTTTCTCTCGTTAGAAAAAGCTGCCACAAATTCTTCACCCCTACTCTCTAAGGGGGCTGGAGGCAAGTCTCACATAGAGTATGTCTAAGAGAGAAGATTCAAAGCAAAGAACATTCTATAAGAATAAGCCAAATGAAGGAGCAGTGGTGGGGGGAAAATAGCATTTAAAAACATACAGGAGAGGTGCCTTGGTGGCTCTGTCTGCTAAGCATGTGTCCTCTGCTCAGGTCATGATCTCCAGGTCCTGGGATCAAGCCCTGCATCGGGCTCCCTTCTCAGCAGAGAACCTGCTTTCTCCCACTCCCTCTGACTGCTGCTCCCCCTGCTTGAGCTCGCTCTCTGTCAAATAAATAAAATCTTCTTTTTTTTTAATATTCTATTTATTTGACAGAGAGAAACACAGCCGGAGAGGGAACACAAGCAGGGGGAGTGAGAGAGGGAGAAGCAGGCTTCCTGCTGAGGGACTCGATCCCGGGTTTCTAGGATCATGACCCGAGCCAAAGGCAGTTGCTCAACCAACTGAGCCACCCAGGCACCCCCAAATAAATAAAATCTTTAAAAATAAATGAATAGGGGCGCCTGGGTGGCTCAGCTGGTTGAGCGACTGCCTTCGGCTCGGGTCATGGTCCCAGAGACCAGGGATCGAGTCCCACATGGGGCTCCCTCTCGGTGGGAAGCCTGCTTCTCCCTCTCTCACTCCCCCTGCTTGTGTTCCCTCTCTCGCTGTGTTTCTCTCTGTCAAATAAATAAAATCTTTAAAAAAAATAATAAAAAAAATAGAAACAGACAGAAAAATTAGTATCTAAAAGAGTAGAGTATGCTTTTTTAACATCGACAAACCATCAACAACAAGTGTCTAAGGAAATAGTATATACAGGGTGCCTGGGTGGCTCAGTGGGTTAAGCCTCTGCCTTCAGCTCAGGTCATGATCTCAGGGTTGCATTGCGAGAATTAATGTCTTTAACCTTTAAGAATCAGATTACTTGAGGTTCCTGGCTGGCTCAGTCCGAAGAGCATACGACCTTTAATCGCAGAGTCATGAGTTCAAGTCCCAGGACCAGCTATAGAGATTACTTAAAAATAAAATCTTAAAAAAAAAAAAATCACATTACGTGTTCCTTTTCTTTTCTTATTGTTTACTACATGTAGGAGTATTCCTTCTTCAATTCTTTTTTTTCTTTTTTTTAAGATTTTATTTATTGGGCGCCTGGGTGCCTCAGTGGATTAAAGCATCTGCCTTTGGCTCAGGTCATGATCTCAGGGTCCTGGGATCGAGGCCCGCATCAGGCTCTCTGCTCGGCAGGGAGCCTGCTTCCTCTTCTCTCTCTGCCTGCTTCTCTGCCTGCTTGTGATCTCTCTCTCTCTGTCAAATAAATAAATAAAATCTTTTTTAAAAAAAGATTTTAAAAAAGATTTTAAAAAGATTTTATTTATTTATTTGGCAGAGAGAAACACAGCTAGAGAGGGAGCACAAGCAGGGGGAGTGAGAGGGAGAAGCAGGCTTCCCGTGGAGCAGGAATCTGCTCAATCTCAATCTCAGGACCCTAGGACCATAACCTGAGCCAAAGGCAGACACTTAACGACTGAGCCACCCAGGTGCCCCTCTTTCCTGAATTCTAAGTCCATTTAACTGCCATCTGGGTCCTCAGGATGTCAGGGACCATCTAGGGATGATGGACCAGCCAACATATATTGAAACAAATAGAGAGAAACTTTTCTTCCTCCTTCACCTGCCCACTAACGGTTTCTTTTGAAAGACTCTGAAATACTGGAGACCCCATTTAAGATAAAATGGTTAGGCTGGGTCATCCCAAACATGCCCATCCTAAGCAGCTCCAGAATCAGATTTCCAGTGACTCGGGCCTAGTGGATGAGATGGGTAATCTATTCTAAGAGGAAGACGTGGAGCCTGGGAATAAGGTAAGGAGGTAGGACAGGTGACATCACAACAGAACTAGGTCTGCCATCTACCTGCTGGGGTGTGGGCAGACGACCTTATACTCTCCAGTCTAGGTTAGCCAGAAAAAGAAAGAAGAAAACATCAAAAACCACCCAAAATGACACCCCAGATGTTTCTTTTTGAGCCGCCTGGTAACTGAGATGGAATGGTTATGTATAAGGAGAACAGGCTTTCTTCAGATCTCCCCACCACATATAGATATTGATTACTTAACCTCACAGAAGCTCAGTTTTTCATCTGTGAAAAGAAACAAAACTATCTAGGTAATGGGGAAAACTCTTTAGGTTCCAGTGGGGGAGGAATTCTCTTGTTATGGACTGCACCTTCTAGCCCCCCCCCCCAAACTCCAATGTTGAAACCCTACTCCCCAACAGCATGGTGCTAGGAGGTGGGGCCTTTGGGAAAGAATTTAGGATCCAATGGGGTCGCAAGGGTGGAGGCCTCAGGGATGGGATTATTGCCCACATCAGAGTCACCAGATCTCTTTTCTGCTCACAGGGAAGGTCCAAGGAGAGGTCAGTAGTCTGCAGCCCAGACCAGCATTGTCTCTAGAAATTGACCACTCTGACATCCTGATCTCTACCCTCCAGCTTCCAGAACCAGGAGAAGTAATTTTTAGTTGTTCAGAAGCCACCCAGCCTATGGTACACTTTGTTACAGCAACCTGAACAGACTAAGACTCCCGTCTTAAACCACCCTAAGGGAAAATGAATTTATTAGCTCACGAAACATAGCTCAAATATGGTTGGACCCCAGGGTGCAACCTGTTGAGTAATTCCTATCTTTTGGGTCCATCTATGCTTCCCTCAACATGTTCACCTCATTCTCTCTAGCCCACTCTACACAACTTGGATTCCCAAAGCAACTCCAAATTTATATTCATCTGGTAACACAATCCTAAAAGCAAGAGGTTATTCTCTCTGCATCAGTTCCAGCAGGAAATTGCCAGGGAGAGCACTTAGAGGGCCCATGAGAATCATGGGCAATACCTTAACCAGTTAGTTCCTTTGAACAAGCAATGGTAGTGGATATTCTGATGGACCAGACTCTGTAGCAGGGAACGAAGAGTCACAGATCTTACTGGAACCCCGTGAGGAGGGCGGAGCTTTCCCTACGGAAAACTGGAAGTCTGGCGTTGTTATCGGAGTAATGCAAAGAGGAAACATGCTAAAGACAGAAACCCATAAGTATCACAGATCTCTACAGCATCTTTCACAGGATGTTAATAGAATTAAAGTAATATAAAAAAATACTTTACAAACTATAGAACCCTACTCAAATGTTCCTTTTTCAATTTTTATATAATTTAACCTACATTCAAAAACTCTACAGGTATACCAAGTATGATAGAAAGACAAAGAATATTATGAGACAGTTTTTTTAAAAATTTTTTTTTCACAGTGCCCAACTCTGGTGATGGGGTTTTTGAGACTTGAGAGTGTGAAACATCACAATACCTCCTTGGGTCTAACCGAGGGAAGAAGTCCTTCTGAGAAATGGTCAAAGTAGAAAGTGATTAATTATAGACTTTCTTCATGGAGGAAATTTAGCAAGAGGCACAAATATACAGGAATGGTAACCAACGCAGTCTTTCCTGTAGGACACATAAACCTGCAGAGATTTTATCCAGCCTTCTGATTTGAGATAATGGTCCATGTCTGTTCTCTGCAAAGTAACAACATTACTTCTCCTTAGGTTCTAAAGATACTGATGCCCTTTCTTTTCCTGGAAATTTTAGTTCACTGTTGTGATAGGTGGGTGTGTCATAGAAGAAACTTAAAATAATCAAAAGATCCTGATTTCTCCCCCCACCCTTACGTTTAAGGCTTTTTGACCACTATAAAACTATCAAGATTTTCCCAAATCCTTACCCAACAACTTATATAGGGCTACAAGACAGACAATTTATTTCATTTTCAACCATTAAAAAATCTATGGAATTGCCTTTCCTCTAAATACATGAAAAGAAGTTGAAAATAGAGCTACCCTACAATCCAGCAATCGCACTAGGGGGTATTTACCACCCTAAAGATACAAATGTAGTGATCCAATGAGGCACATGCACCCGAATGTTCACAGCAGCAATGTCCACAATAGCCAAATTATGGAAAGAACCTAGATGTCCATCAACAGATGAATGGATAAAGAAGATGTGGTGTATATATACAATGGAATACTATGTAGCCATCAAAAGAATGAAATCCTTCCATTTGCAACCATGTGGATGGAACTGGAGGGTATTATGCTGAGCGAAATAAGTCAATCAGAGAAAGACAATTATCATATGACCTCGCTGATATGAGGAATTTGAGAGGCAGGGAGAGGGATCATGGTAGGTAGGGAGGGAAAAAAATGAAACAAGATGGGACCAGGAAGGGAGACAAATCATAAGAGACTCTTAATCTCAAGAAACAAACTGAGCATTGCTGGGGTGGGGGAGAGAGAGGGATAGGGTTGCTGGGTTATGGGAAAAAAATGTAAAAAAAAATATGTGAAAAGATATGGGGAGTGAAAGCACAGAATAATTCATAATTCAGCTTTTCCCATTTAATTAAGGTGTATCTACTGATTCAAGCCCCTTAGTTTTTCCTGAGATACAAACATGAGAATACTCATTCAACCTAAAACCCCACAAATGTAAACACACACACACACACACACACACACACACACACACACACACAATCATTCAGACCACAAAGGTATCCAGGAGCATTATAACCAAATAACATACTCAAATCCATGATTTATATTTAAAATACATAAAAGGGAGACTGAAAAATCTAGAAGATTCTTGAACTTAAATCCTTCTACTACTCTATTATGTAAGATAATGGTTTAACCCACAATATATCCCAGTAAGCACAAGCTAATTCCCAATTATTATTGTTACAGATTTCCATAATCCTTTTGCAGCAATTGATGGGATAAAAGATAAAAATCCATACAATAAAGACGACTTAAGAAAATAACACTATAAGCCAACTGACCTTTAGAGAATTGCAGAATTACCTCCTCAAGAAATCCAAAATAAAATTATTTTCAAGTTCACTTGGAATGCTTACCAAGTTTGATCATATGCTGGGCTATAAAATACATCTCAGTAAATTTAAAAGGATTGAAATTGTACAACGTTTGTTCTTCTACACAAAAGAATTTAACTAAAACTCATTTTTTTTTAAATCTGAGATTCTAGTAAAATTTCAGGAGACAGGTTAACACACAGAAGTCAATTATATTCCTGTACACCAGCAATGAAAAACTGGAATTTACAATTAAAAATGATCCCATTTACAATAGCACCAAAAAATAAAATACTTTAGTTTCACAAGATATGTCCACAATCCCTAAGAAGAAAACTACCAATTGAATAAAGCAATTAATGAAGATCTAAATAAATGGAGAGATATTCCCTGTGTGTGGGCTAGAAAAATCAATACTGTTAAGATGTCAGTTCTTCCCCCACTTGACCTACAAACACAATTCCAATCAAAATCTCAGCAATCAATTTTGTGGAAAGTGATTTTAAAGTCTCCATGGAAAGGCAAAGTACCCAGATTAGCCAAGACAATATGTAGAAAAAGAACAAAACTGGAGAGGAGACATAATCCAACTTCAAGGTTTTTTGTTGTTGTTGTTGTTGTTGTTGTTGTTGTTGTTGTTGTTTTAAGATTTCATGGTTTTTTTTAGATAGAGAAAGAGAGAGCACAAGTAAGAGGGAGAGGCAGAGAGAAAAGCAGGCTCCCCAATAAGCAGGGAGCCCAATGTGGAACTCGATTCCAGGACCCAGGACCATGACCTAAGCCAAAGGAAGATGCTTAAACAACTGAGCCACCCAATCACCCTCCAACTTCATGGATTCATATAAAGCGACCATAATCAAGACAACATGATACTGGCTACACACTGGACACGTTCATCAGTGGAACAGGAGAGAGAACACCCAGAAATAGAATCAAAGCCAACTAACTGTTGACAAAGGAATAAAGCCAATTCAATACAGAAAGACTAGTTAACAAATGGTGCTAGAACAGTTGGATATCCACACACAAAAATTATTAAACTAGACATAGACTTTATACCTTTCATAAAAATGAATGCCAAATGGATCATAAACCTACAGGTGAAATACAAAATTAAAATATCCCTAAAAGATAACATAAGAGAAAATCTAGGTGAGCATGGGTTTGGTGACTTTTAGACAAACACCACAAGTTTGATGCATGATAGGAAAAATTGTTAAGTAGAATATCACTGAAGTTATAATTGCTATCTCTGTAAATGACCCAAGTTAACACAATGAAAAGACAAAGCATTGACAAGGAGAAAGTATTTGAAAAACACATATCTGATAAAGGACTTGAATCTAAAATATATACTCTTAAAACTCATTGATTAGGAAAAACAAAAACAATCCTATTAAAAATGGGCAGGGAGGGAGGAACAAGATCATGGAGTAGTAGGAAACCGAGGTATCATCGGGTCCCAGGAGTTCAGCTAGATGATTATCAAAGTCTGAACACCTACAGACTCAACAGGAGATGGAAGAGAAGAGAAGAAATAAAAGCAATTCTAGGAACAAGTGAGAACTTTCTGAAAGGTAGGACTAGCGGAGAAGTGAATCAGAGGCAACATTTGGGAAGATAGACCACGGCGGGAGGGGCAGGCTCCCAGGCAGCAGGAAAATCGAAACCTTTAGAAGTCTCCTCCACTGAGGGACATCGCCCCAGAGGCTAAGCAGAAGGATGTTCCCTCCCTGGGACAGTGTGTTCTCAGGACCCGAGGGGTCACAGAAGGACCTAGAGTGCCTGGGCAGGGCAGAGCTCCCACCTATTAGACTGGGGGAGCCTGTAGGGACAGAGCGGAGGAGGGGGCTCTCAGCTCAGGCTTATCTTAAACCATGATCTCAGGCACAGTCAGGCCACTGTTCTTCAAGCAGGGACCCCACAAGTGGCAGATCCAGGGAGACTTCCTCCTTCCTCCATGGGGAGTGGCGACGCAGGAGCATGCTGCAGGAAACAGCTGAGTATGGAGACTCCAAACGGGGCTGCACGCCAGAGATAGAAACGCCGGGTCACAGTCTGGGTGACACGGAGTACAGCTGGAGACCAGGGAGACAGACATGACTGTCTGCTTTTCTCTGGGGGCACAGGGGCTCTAGGCTCCTCTGGGCCGGAAACTGGGAGGCCGCCATCTTCATTCCTGACCTCCAAAGCTACAGAAAGCGGTGAGGGAACAAAAGCTCCCCAGAGCGAACATGCACAGATTGCTTAGGCTGGCCCCTGGCAAGGACGAGGCACTTCCGCCTCAGGCACAGACCTTTGAGAATCACTGCAACAGGCCCCTCCCCCAGAAGATCAGTGAGAACATCCACCCAAGACCAAGTTCACCCATCGATGAAGACTGTGGAACTCCAGAGCTAGAGGAATGCAATGCATAGAATTCATGACTTTTTACCCATGATTCTTTAGTCTTTCAAAGTTACATTTTTAATTTTTTTTCTTATTCCATTTTTTTCTTAAGATTTTATTTATTTATTTGACAGAGAGAAATACAGCTAGAGAGGGAACACAAGCCAGGGGAGTGAGAGACAGAGAAGCAGGCTTCCCGCCAAGTAGGGAGCCTGATGTAAGGCTTGATCCTGGGACTCCAGGATAATGACCTGAGCCAAAGGCAGACACTTAAGGACTGAGCCACTCCAGTGCCCCTTCTTATTCCGTTTTTTAAAATTTTTTCTTTCCTATGTTAATGGTAACTGTCTTATCAATACTTTTTTTAAAAATCTTCTTTAATTTTCATTGTTTTAGTCATATTCAATCCCTTCATTTTATTTAAGCTTATTTTTGTATACATATACGTTTTTCTTTCTTTAAAATTTTGAGATACAGTTTCTTCTGATAAAAATATACCCTAACTCTAGCGCATGCCTTTATTGTAGTCTCCAGCCTCATCACTTTCTTTTCTCTTTTTTTAACCAATTTATCAATTCCTTTTTTAGAATCTTTTTTAATTTTAATCTTTATAGTCATATTCCATCCCTTCATTGTGTATATCCTTATTTTTGTACATATATAAGTTTTCCTTTAAAATTTTGAGAGGAACTTTCTTCTAAGAGACCAAAATACACCCCCAATCAAGTGTGTGGCTCTATTCTATTCACCAGTTTAATCATATAGAGAGAGACAGGTAGATATAGGTAGATATAGATAAAAAAAATATTTTTTTCCTTTCTTCGTCCCCTGGTTTTCAGTCTCTTCTGATCTGGTTAATGTATATTTTTCTGGGGTCATCGCTATCCTTTTACTATTTTGCTCTCTCATTCATCCATTCATATCTGGATAAAATGACAAGGCAGAAATGCTCACCTCAAGAAAAAGAACAAGAAGCAGTACCGATAGCTAGGGACCTAATCAATAGGGACATTAGTCATATGTCAGAACTAGAGTTCAGAATAACAATTATCAAGGTGCTCACTGGGCTCAAAAAAAGCATGGAAGATATTAGAGAATCCCTTTCTGGAGAAATAAAAGAACCAAACCTAACCAAGTTGAAATCAAAAAGCTATTAATGAGGTACAATAAAAAAATGGAGGCTCTTACTGCTAGGATAAATGAGGCAGAAGGGAGAATTAGTGATATAGAAAACCAAATGATGGAAAATAAGAAAGCTGAGAAAAAGAGAGACAAACAACTACTGGACCATGAGAGGAGAATTTGAGAGATAACTGAGACCCTAAGATGAAACAATATTAGAATAATTGGGATCCCAGAAGAAGGAGAAAAAGAGAGAGGGGCAGAACATATATTGGGGCAAATTATAGCAGAGAATTTCCCTAATTTGGTGAAGGGAACAAGCATTAAAATCTAGGAGGCAGAGAGAACCTCCCTCATAATCAATAAAAACAGGTCCACACCCCATCATCTAATACTAAAACTTACAAGTCTCAGTGACAAAGAGAAAATCCTGAAAGCAGCTCAAGAGAAGAGGTCTGTAACATACAATGGCAGAAATACTAGATTGACAGCAGACCTAGCCACAGAGACCTGGCAGGCCAGAAAGGACTGGCAGGATATATTCAGACCAATAAATGAGAAAAATATGCAGCCAAAAATACTATATCCAGCTAGGCTGTCACTGAAAATAGGTGAGAAAAAAAGCTTCCAGGACAAATAAAAACTAGAATTTGCAAACACCAAACCAGCCTTACAGGAAATATTGAAAGAGGTCCTCTAAGGAAAGAGAGGGCCTAAAAGTAACAGACCAGAAAGGATCAGAGACAATATACTTAACAGTCACCTTACAGGCCAATACAATGGCACTGAATTCTTATCTTTCAATAGTTAGCCTGACTGTAAATGGGCTAAATGCCCCAATCAAAAGACACCGGGTACCAGGATGGATTTTAAAAAAAGACCAATCAATATGCTTCCAAAATACTTATTTTAGACCCAATGACACCTCCAGATTTACAGTGAGAGCATGGAAAACAATTTACCATGCTAATGGACATCAAAAGAAAGCTGGAGTGGCCATTCTTAGATCAGACAAATTAGATTTTAAGCCAAAGACTCTAAGAAGAGATGAGAAAGGACACTATATCATACTTAAAGGGTCTGTCCAAGAAGAATATCTAACAATTTTAAATATCTATGCCCCTAACATGGGAGCAGCCAATTATATAAACCAATTAATAACTAAATCAAAGAAACCCATCAATAATAACACAATAATAGTAGGGGGCTTTAACACCCCACTTCACTGAAATGGACAGATCACCTAAGCAAAAGATCAACAAGGAAATAAAGGCTTTAAATGACACACTGGACCAGATGGGCATCACAGATATATTCAGAACATTCCATCCCAAAGCAATAGAATACACATTCTTCTCTAGTGCACATGGAACATTCTCCAGAATAGATCACATCCTGGGTCACAAATCAGGGCTCAAGCAGTACCAAAACACTGAGATCATTTTCTGCATATTTTCAGACCACAATTCTTTGAAAGTAGAACTTAACCACAAGAGGAAAGTTGGAAAGAACTCAAATACATGGAGGCTAAAGGGTATCCTACAGAAGAATGAATGGGTCAGCAAGGAAATTAAAGAAGAATTTTAAAAATTCATGGACACAAATGAAAATGGAAACACAACTGTTCAAAATATCTGGCACACAGTAAAGGCAGTCCTGAGAGGAAAATATACAGCAATACAAGCCTTTCTCAAGAAACAAGAAAGGTCTCAAGTACACAACCCAACCCTACACTTAAAGGAGCTGGAGAAAGAACAGCAAAGAAAACCTAAACCCAGCAGGAGAAGAGAAATAATAAAGAACAGAGCAGAAATCAATGAAATAGAAACCAAAAGAACAGTAGAACAAATCAGCAAAACTAGGAGCTGTCAAACTATTCAAAGCAAAGAACTATACAAAACAGAGTAAACTCTAATGCCAACTATGGACTTTAGTTAATATTAATGCATCGATATCAGTTCATCAACTGTAACAAATGTAGCACACTAATACAAAATGTTAATAAAGGGGAAACGGTGAGCAAGGGAGAGGGGGATATTAGGAATCCTGCACTCTCTGCTCAATTATCTGTAAACCTAAAAATGTTCTAAAAATAGTCTATTGATTTTTTAAAACCCACTTCCAGGGGCACCTGGGTGGCTCAGTAATTAAGGGTCTGCCTTCGGCTCAGGTCATGATCCTGGAGTCCAAGGATGAAGCCCCACATTGGGCTGCTTGCTCAGTGGAAAACCTGTTTCTCCCTCTCTCACTCCCCTTGCTTGTGTTCCCTCTCTAGCTGTGTTTCTCTCTTTAAAAAAATAAAAATAAGGGGCGCCTGGGTGGCTCAGTTGGTTAAGCGACTGCCTTCGGCTCAGGTCATGATTCCGGAGACCCAGATCGAACCCCACATCAGGCTGCCTGCTCAGCGGGAAGCCTGCTTCTCCCTCTCTCACTCCCCTTGCTTGTGTTCCCTCTCTCGCTGTGTTTCTCTCTGTCAAATAAATAAATAAAATCTTTTAAAAAAAATAAAAAAATTAAAAAATAAAAATAAAAACCCACTTCAAAAAATGAGTCACCAACTAAGAGAAATTAGAATATATTCTGAACTGAATGAAAATAAAAACGCCAATTTCAAAATTTGTAAGATTCAATCAAAGCAGTGATCAGAAGGAAATCTATAGCTTCAAACCCTTATTCAAGAAAGAAAAACTGTCTGAAATAAATTATCTAAGCTTCTATTTTAAGAAGCTGGAATAACTACTTAAACACAAAATAAGTAGCAAGGAAATAAAGATACAAGAAAAATTAAAGAAATAATGAAAAAAATAAATGCAATTAGAAACTGCTTTTTCAAAAGATAAACCTCTACATAGGCTGATCAAAAACAACAGAGGAGACACCAGTAAAGATCCTAGGGACCATATTACAAATAATTTTGTCAAAATAGAGGAAATGAGCAAATTCCAAGAAAGACTCAAAACTTACGCAAAAGAAACTGAGAATCTACACAGTTTCAGGTCTACTAAAGAATCTGAATAATGTAATAAATAAAATTGCATACAAATCTTCCCACAAAGACATCCACAGACCCAGGTCTTTGGGAAAGACGCTCCCTGTGACGGACAGACCATCTCTTTCCACCTCCAAATAGCAACCACTGAACGTGAATCCACTGGGGCTCCTCCCTTTCAGGTCTTCTCATCACAAAATAGGTAAGTTCCAAACTTCAAAACTCAGAAGAGCAAGGGGTGAGCCTACTAGAAACGCAGGCATGCATCACAGAGAACAGAATGGATTGGGACCATCTAGGTTATACATTCATTTGCCATCAGCCCCACCACTTCCCCCCACCAGCACCCCATTAGTGTGTGTCTCTCTCTTAAATAGCTATTGCTCATTGATCTTCCTCTTAGACCTTATAGGTGTGGCAAGAAACATCTGGGAACTGTGTCAGTAAATGATCGTTACAATTCCCTCCTTCCTTTCCTCCCTTCCTCTCCCCACCCCTGCAATGACTACTTCCTGACAGCCCACCATGTGTCAGGCAACAAGGTAAGCAAAATTGAACATGGCATTGGTCTTCATGGGGTGTGTGATCTATGTTCTAAAGGCATCACAGACTGGATGAAACAAGAACAGCCAGTTCCTACGTGACTGTGCTCACTATCGTTTCCCCATTGTGTGGCTAAGGTGGCTGAGACAGGGACAGGGTCCAGACCTCAGTCTGGCTGAGGTTCACAGAGCCAGAAAGGAGAACAGCTAGCACTTGAGCCTCAGTCTGTCCCACTCCAAAGCCTATGCCATTTCTACTCTGCTGTCTTGCTAAATTCAGAACGAGCTGAAATTGATCCTGATTACGTATTACATCTCACTAGCAGAGGAATTTATTTGTATTTTCTCATGGCTAACAGAGCTGTATGATAATCACTGCTTATCTGTTCCATTTCTGAAGGGCTGGTTTTGAAGTTTTTATTAGTATACATTTAACATTCTGGTCGACAGTCTGAAAGGCCAAATTCTTCAACTACTTGAGGTAGAGATAAACTTCACTCAATAGAGATTGTCCCTGGATTGACCCAGAAGTTCAGTGAGTGGATGTCTCTGCAAAGGTCTGTGCACAGGCTGTTAGAAGTTTGGCTGTGGCTCAGGCTGGAGGCACTATGCTATGAGTATACTCGGGCTACAGAAGTCAAGTCCACTCCCAAGTGAACTTCTGGTAGGGTTGTAAGGATGATAGACATATAAGTTCTCTGTAGGTGACGTCAGCAAGCGCTCTAAGGTAACAGGGTGTGGTGGATCAAGTCCACATTCCTGACGTGAAATCCTAAACCCCTGGAAAGATGGCCCAACTCTGCATTTCTGTGCTTCACCTTCTGTCATGGATCTCTTCCCCTACACACCTATTCTTCAGCCACAGCAGAAAGAAAACCACTTTCTAGATATTCCTCTAAGCCTCCAAACTCTATAAACGATATAGTCCAGGCCTCTAACAGCCTGTAAGGCTCAACTACCTGCTCTTCTCTGAAATCTCATGCTTCTGGGGGCACTTGGGTGGGTCAGTGGGTTCAGCATCTCCATCGGCTTAGATCATGATCTCAGGGTCCTGGGATCGAGCCCTGCATCAGATTCCCTGCTCAGTGTGGAGTCTGTTCTCCCTCTCCCTCTGCTGCTCCCCACACTTGTGTCTTGTGCTCTCTGTCTCAAATAAATAAAATCTTAAAAAAATAATAAAATAGGCACCCCCCACGCGCGCACCGGAGCCGCCGGAGCCACTGCAGCTGCCGCGAAAGCAGCGATCATGGATTCTATTTTTACGCCGCTGCCCTTCTCTCCCGATTCTCTCCACACCGTGGGCTGCACCCCCCAGAGAAGGCATTATTACAGACTTGCGTGGGACCGGAGAGGCCACGCAACCCAGGGCGCAAAGTCGCGGGATCCAAAAGGAGTTGTGGCTTTGAGGTGCAGGAGTAAAACGACAAGCGGGGGCGGGGGCAGAAATCAATACAACGTCTGCACCAGCCCGGCTGTGACAGACTGCCAACCCAGAGGCTGGAAAGAGCCCCTCTCTGTATAGAGGCTCTCTCTGGGAGGGAGGTCTGGGCGCAGACATCTTGCTCCAACAGACTGAAAGGGAACTGCACACCCCGCCCCCAGAAAGCAAGCCAGAAGCTCAGGAGGACAACATTCCAATGCAAAACCCCAAATCGGGGGAAAAGCAATTTATTAAACTCCTGGCACAGACTACAAGTACCAAAAGCCCCTTTCTTATCACAACGTGATACCCAATACAACACCCCATAACATTTTTTATATTTTATTTTTTTATTTTTTAATTATTTTTTGCTCTTTTTACCCTGAAATTTTTTCAAACACACCCTGTATCTTCTGCTTTTGTTGTTGCCTCTTGTTTCTCTATTCGCTCCCTCCGTTTTTCCCTTTCTTCTCCCCTCTTTCCTTTATTCTCTCTTTTACGTGCACATGTAGATACAAGCTTCAAGTCAATCCCACATCCCTATTCAATACTACCCCTATATACAATTGGTTCTAAGCCCTCTAAATCTTTTGAAAGTGGGCTCCTCCAACAATAACAACAAGACAAACTCGGGAGCGTCTGAAACGCATTCCTTGCCACACTTTCCTTTCACCTTCCCACTCTAGTTTGTCAGTGTATCTGTGTAATTGTCTTTGCTTTTATATTATATAAATACTGGTCTTGGGGGTCATATAGGTTAGAATTTGCTTTTTGATCTCTTCATTTACCCTTGATAACCCTTTTCTGCACCCTGTAACAGCTTTGTACCATATAAATCCTATCACTGGGCCCCGCTCTGGCAGGGGTGTCTTTTCTTGCTTCCTCTCTTCCATTTTCTTTTTTCATTCTCCTCCCTTTTCGGTAGTGAATTCTGGCTGCTCCAAAACCTTCCGAAGACCAATCCACCTAAATAGTGGCTGATATATCTAGCCATACACCCCCTCAACCACTCCTCGCCACAATGACTCGGAGAAGGAACACCCAACAGAAGAAGAACCCGGAGACTGCAACCTCGGTCACAGAATTACTGGAAATGAACATAAACAATATGACAGAAATGGAATTCAGGGCAGCAATAGTCCAAGCAATAGTCAATTTAGAAAAGAACATTAGTCTCAAAGTGGAAACCATAGTAACAGAAGTGAAAGCCTTAGAAAGGCTTTAGATGAGATGCAATCTAATTTAAATATGCTAACAGACAGAGTAAGTGAAGCTGAAGATCGAATCAGTGATTTAGAAGACAGATGGAATAAGATGGAGAAGCAAGAGAAGTCTTGGAGCAAACAACTAAAATCCCAAGAAAACAGAATAAGGGAAATGAATGATGCCATGAAACGCTCCAATATCAGAATTATTGGAATCC
>PITA01009136.1:28794-79863 GCA_004023965.1 Spilogale gracilis | reverse complement strand
CTAACATTTTTTATCTTAATTTTAAGGTTCAAACTCCATTAGAAAACAAGTTGGCAGTTCATAATTAAACTGCTGGGTGTTTTTCCTTCTTACTTATTTGATTAAAGAAAAGCAATGCAGATCTATAGAGCTGCTTTATTGCTCTGATAGGAGAATAAATCATGGGCAAGACATCAGAGAGTGTCTGAAAGATTTCCCCTCAGCCATGCCCTTCCAGCCTTTGAACACAGTCAAACTCTGCTTGGACAGCCGCAACCAGTTCCTTTGAACATCGCAGTAGGAGAGGGAAGAGATGAGAATATGAACCCCTGAATCATAGCACGCGCATTTCAAGCCCGTTCTAGTAACCTGGTGTACTCGTGTCCAGTTCTGGCACCCCAAAGACGATTCTTGCTGTCAGGATGATAAATAAACCTCGATGTTCCACATATTCATTGTATCTAGACTCAGCCTTTATAATGTGCTTTATCTGAACATTAACACAGAAGGCAGATAAAACTGCAGTAAGCATAAACTAGATCAGCTCACCCACTGGTAGGAGCAAATTTCTCATCAATACAAAGGCGCATACTGACCACCACCACAATCACCACACACAAGTCTTGTATATTCAAGGGGCCGGGAGGAGTCTTTCTTCCCAAGTTCATCATCCTTCTTTTCACAGTGAATCAGATTTTGTCAAGTGTAGGATCATTCACTCCAACATCATTTTAATTAAACTGTTCATGAAGAAGTGATAATCTCCAAAACCAAGTCATTTTAACCTTAAATTGATGCATAGCAAATTAAATAAAAGTTAAGCAAACACATGATAGTAAAAGGATACTCATTCTAAGCTATTCCTGCTTTGTTACTTCAAAAGGATCTTTTAAAACCAAGCAGTATTTCTTCCCCATTGTAAATTATACACATTGGACGCAGGAGTCAAATTTCTCCATGAATCATGCCATTTGCCAACCTGTAAATCAAGAGTTTTTTTCTGGGGAAAGTCACAATGAACTGCACAGATTAGAAATCAGGGTTCACCAAAGTCGACTTAATTATTTTAAATTATTCTTTAACTTTAGATCTCATTCTCTGGCTCATGATAGAGCCGATTAACAGACATACCATCTTTTTGTGGTAATGTCAGGGCATATTTGAAGGCTGTGTGATAGCAACATGTGGTATATGGGAGGCTCTGGGTATATCTGATCTGGGAAATACATATTCCCATACCACCAGAACGAGAATACCATTATTGTTACCTGAGAAACATGAGGAAATTTAAAAATTTCTTACTGTCTCACTGTGCAATTCTGAGACATAAGAATATAAACTAATATCTAGTGAAATTTGAGTATGGGCTCAGTTCTAACAAGACTTTTCCTTAATAATGAAGACAATAATGCAGTGTTTCATTAGGTATTATATTAACAAATATGTTATTAAACATATATACCTAGTGTATAGTACATTTTTTTAACTATGAGTTAGGACTTTATATAAAAATATCTCACCAGCTATTGATATGTATAGAGTATTTATGTCATTTTATGCCATTTTTATGCCAAAAAAGAATATGCCATTCTTAATAATTTCAGAGTACAAATATTTTCCATGAGAATGTATGTTATTCATATTTTAATGATACTATAAAACACAAATAAAGGATTTTCATAATATCTTACTGAGTATTAATCACAGAGCCAGATATAGAATGTATATCTTGCAAAAATTACTTATTATTCTTTTTATTTTTCTTAAATAAGAAATACACTTATAAATAGCCTATTCGATTTTGGTAATAATTGAAGTTTTTTAAAGTTTGTAGTTTTTTACAAAAATTAATTTTACTTCCACTTCTGGCCATGATAGGATCAGAGATGTGATGAATTATCCCACCACAAGCAACTAAACACTGGACAAAGTAGATTAAATAGCTTCTCACCTCACCCTACAGATACTGGATAACAAATTTTTTAGGATTGTAATCACTGAGAAATGAGAAATAAAATTAGATCACTTTATTCTTGCTTTGGTATTCTGCCTGGAGGCAGTGACATACACATTTAAATTTCTTTATTTCTTTTCTTTTCTTCTTTTTTTTTTTTTACAATGGAATCATTCTATAAATTTACACCATTTCATTTACATAATAGTAAAACTCTGTCAAATACTATTTTACATGAAACCTCTCTATATAAAAAAAAATTAAATAGCAGTATTGCCTGGAGTGGAAAGGAAAGGGAAGCTATTTCTGTTTTTACCCTCAGCACATTCTGTATGGTAGCTGGTAACAGGACTCTAGAAAACACAGGTGGAAACTGTAAGGCAATAAATTTGTGGTAGCAGATTTAGTCAGGTTGCAAAATCTTGGTTGCATGAAATATTTATAGATTCTTTCTATAGAATATTCCAAATTAAATTGTGAAATTGAATTATGCAGTATCAAATTGAAACACATACATACATGTTATGTGATCCAAGCTCTGTCCATGTCATCACGGGGATTTGAATGAGTCTTTATATTTGACATTAGTCAATCTGTTTTAACAAAGCTAACCCAACCATTGGAGCAATATGACTTCTTGGAATATATGTGCTTTGCATTGAACATGGCTATGTCTGATAAACTAGGTTTACCATTTTGGGGTGAAGGGTAGTTTCTATGCCTTAATTAGTATTGTCTTGCAAATGCAGCTCCCATTGTTGATGTTTATTTTTGGTCTGAATTATCATAATAAATTATGATTACTTGAGCATTCAGATTTAAGTAGATGATTAATGTAGAATCTATTGAAAATGATGGATTAGGGTGCTCTGTAATGATAGTCTTTTATCATCATGATTTATTACATCTTTCCACTAATATAGTCAACCTTTAAAAAATTTATAACTTTTAGATAAAAAGTATGCATTTTTATCATTTTCAAATGAGAAAAGCATCTTTTTAAAATTAAATACACATCTTAAGCTATCAAAAACATACACTGGCTTGCCTTGAATAGAGTGGTCCATTCATTGAATCATTCCATTGTTTTCCTTTTAATAATCTTTTCTTGAGATTTCAGCAAGAAATGAAAGGGTTTATAATTAATTTTAAGTATACTTGAAGGAATTTTTACTTTAAAATTATTGTTCTGTTTCTTACTATTTCGCCTAAAATATTTTTTTAAAGATTTTATTTATTTATTTGACAGACAGAAACGGAGCCAGAGAGGGAACACAAGCAGGGGGAGTGAGAGAGGGAGAAGAAGGTTCCCGCCAAGCAAGGATCCCGATGTGGGGCTCGATCCGGGGTCTCCAGATCATGACCTGAGCCGAAGGCAGTCGCTTAACCAAATGAGCCACTCAGGCGCCCCTAAAATATTTTTAAAACTGAAATAGACATTCTGCATTTATCCTAATAGTAAATTATGCAATAATATTTTTTTATGCAATAATATTTTTAAGAGAATTTTTAACTTGCATGAACTATATCCATTATTCTGTCTGGATGATCTTGGTAGGAAAATAGGAAAAATGTGAATAACTTGAGTTGCATTTATTCAGAACCCACACCCTTCTGATATTAATTCTATTTATTAGGAAATATTTCACATCTTCTTGAGATACTGGTGCCTACTTGTTAATGTGATTCTCAAAGTGCCTAACTTCCTTTTATGTATGTTTGTATGTATGTATGTATGTATGCATGTATGTATGTATGTATGTATTTTTTGGTCCCAATTTCCTTTTAAAAAAATACATACTAAAACAGTAATAGAACATTTGCATAACACCCTGAACATATTAAATGTTTCTCCTTAAAAAAACTACTAATTTATGGAGCTAGACCTGAGGAGGAGGGAAAAACAGAGTACTCAAAAATGTCTTGGTTACTTTATCTTTCCTTAGATAATATTTAATAATAATGGCAATTAGGCCATGCTTATCTATTCTCAGACAGATCTTTTATTTTTTTTTATTCTTCTATTTTTTTCTTTACATATTTTTCCAATTGCTTAAGGCATTTTTTTCACTCAATAGTCTAAGCTTACTTTTCGGGTTTTACAGTTACCCTCCTGTACTCCAAAGAACCTAATGGATGAAATTGTGTGATATTGTTTAATTCCGAAAGACAAATTATCTTGTCCCTCTTTCATCTGTCTTAACAAATAACCTGTTGAAGAGCTCATCTTGTATTCTCTTGTGATGGGCCCATAGGTGGGTCATTTTCCTTGGTTGGCTTCTTAGAACTGAGATCTACATGCTGGGACCCATAAAGAGGAGTCAGGCTGATGAGTGGGACTCGGGTGTGGTTTCCCTGTGTGCTGGTAGTTTCCCAGAGGGCCTGCTGGAACAACTTGAGGATACCTCTCTGCTGATTAGGAACATTTGAGAGGCAGGGTCTGACTCTCCCACAATAGACAAAGACCGGAAAAATCAAGCAATGTCGGATTCCTCCCAGGAGTTGTGGTGGTCAGGACATCTATTACGGGTCTCTGGGCCCAATTACCAGTGTTCCCATTCCATTTCTTCCCCTCAAATGCTGTTTGGTAGAAGCTTTCCCAAGCTGAACATCCACAACTGTCCTTACAGAGGTAGCTGGAGTCTATTTTCTAAGAGAGAGAGAGAGAGTGTATAAGCACATAAAGGGCAGGGGAAGGGCCAAAGGGAAGGAGAGAGAATCTCAAGCAGGCTCCATGCTCAACGTGAAGCCTGATACCAGGCTTGATCCAGGACTCTGAGGTCTTGACTTGAGGTGAAATCAAGAGTCAGAAGCTTAACCAACTGAACCACCCAGCCGACCCCCAGAAGTAACCAGAGTTTTACTCATCTAACCCTGTTTGCCCAGTAGCTCCACCAAGATCCTGATGTGAGAATGATACATGGGGTCCAGATTCTCTCTCTCTTTTTTCTAAAGATTTTATTTATTTGACAGAAAGAGAGACAGTGAGAGAGGGAACACAAGCAGGGTGAGTGAGAGAGGGAGAAGCAGGGAGCCCAATGTGGGGCTGGATCCCAGGACCCTGAGATCATGACCTGAGCTGAAAGAAGATACTTAATGACTGAGTCACCCAGGTGCCCCGAGTCCAGATTCTCTTAAAGGTAAACTTTTCTCTTATTATTTTAAAATATATGAGATTACATAAAACTTCCCAGAGTGTATATGATTAAAAATAAGATATTTAGGTTTTAAGTTACTTACAATTATGTAATTGGCCAAAAAGATAAAATGTAATATTTATTCTAAATGACCTTATTTCCATCTCAGATGCATAATTTTTAAGTTTAAATTCAATAGTGATTTAATAAATGTTAAATGCAGTACTTAACTGTACTTGATATTAAGAAAACCAGCCAAACTATCATTTTTATATATGAAAAACTGGTTTATAGTTTAAGTTTTAAAGATGAAAAAACTATATTTATATTCTTAAGATATTGAATTATCAGAATACTGAAAAAAAACCTTCAAAAATCAGCTAGTAGCCAATAAGTTTTAAGATGTAGCTATAACCAAGCTACCAGATGGCATGATTACAAGAAGTAATCAAAATTTTATGAGCATGTAGTTGGAACTTTAGGAGCTGTTCTCTTGCTATAATAGTGCTAGAGATTTTAGTGAACTGTTAATTATGGTTTTGAAAATAAATTAATTTTAGAGAATCATGGAATTTATCCCTGAGGGCTGAGGCTTATTCTCATAGTAGAATTTAACTTTAAAATGCCATTCTGTATGATATCAATAATGTCTTTATTTGAGAAAAAGGAGTAAATTTAATGTCTCAATATGAATTAAGAGATCATCTCTCTTTAAAATGGTGCTCTAGTCCCTCGATGCTTGTTGTATCATGATATATGATGGTCTCACTGTTAATTACTAAGGCATTTAAAGGATATGGGAGTAGAGAAATGAGTCATGTCTTATGTGGGGACTCGTTGTCCCCAGGCCTGCTCAGGAGCCCTATTATTTTATCCAATTCCACGCATGGCCTCAGGCAGTTTGGCAGATGCTGAGCTTACACTCAAGGTTCAACATCTTCACTTGTGCCCTGCAACTGCCATCAGCTGACATGAGTAACCCAATTAGTTAATTTTATACTTATTTAGTGCCTCATTTTGGAATAAAGCCCTTGTATATGAGTTAATGATAGCAAAATCTTTCTCTGTCTTTAACAAATTAGTAAATCAGACTGAAGTTCGCATCAACATAGTGACTCTTTGGACTACTATACTATATTTTTTGTATTAAGTATATTCAATGGGAATTTTCTATTTCATAATTTCTACAACTGTTCCTATTGCAAAATATCTCCATCAAAGGGTGACTGAGGAAATCTCTAGGAACAAAAAACAAAGGCTCACTTTTCAGGTGTGTTACATATTAACAATTCTGTTTTGAGAATACTTCAAACTTTGTGTTCAATATTTTTTCTCTCTAGAAACTATAAACACAATGACAGAGAGAGATAGAGGTAGGGAGGAAGGGAGGAAGGAAGGAAAGATGCATGTGCACCTATTTGTACAAAAACACACAAACATACAAAAGGCAACATAAACCTAGCTTCTTGGTTTCTTTACTTCCAAACTTGTGACCGCGTTTACTCCACCCAACTTTAGACCTACTCCTAAAATCCTACCTTGGTCTTCACATTTAATAGTAACTAAACCACTCACCCCCCCTCCTTTTTTTTTGTTTCAATCTACATTGTCTGACTCTTTACTTTCCTGATCACTTATCCTGGAACTGATCCATGGCAAAGAATATTATGTGTTGATCTTAATGGGCTGTGGGTGTTTCTGAGTGAGAAACATCCAGAATGGTGGCTGTTGAATTGCTCTCCGTAGTGTGGGTGAGCCACAGCCAATCAGTTGAAGGACTGACTAGAACAAAAGGCAGAGGAAACAGGAATTCAACCCTTTTTTCCTGTATCACTGTTTTAGCAGGGTCACCTCATTTCATCTTTTCCTGCCCGTGGGTTGAGGTCTACACCATCGGTTACCCTGGTTCTCAGAGAATTTTCTCTTCAGATTTCCCCTACTTCCTCCTATGTTTTCAACCCTTTCTATCTATCCATCATCGAAGATACAGGTATAGATCCAGGTATAGAGAGATACAGGAATACACATCTATACACACCTAAACATATGCATAAAGAAAGATGTAAGTATATTTAGATCAAGTTATATATCAGGTTATAATATAACTCTATATTTTTATTAAAAAAAGAAAATCAAAATCATAACTGTGTAGATCCCATGCCCTTTCGTTCACTACTGACTCTTCTTTCTTCTTTATAAAAAAACTAAAAATAGTTGTGGATACATGCTATATTAATCCTACAACTCACATACTTTTCAGACTACCCTTTTTCCCCCTTTTTTTCACTGAAATGGTACTTGTAAGCATCATCAAAACCTCTATGTAGTCAAAACCACAACCTTTCTTAATACTCTTAAAAGAAAAAAAAAAGATTTTATTTATTTGGGAGAGAAAGTGCAAGCAGGCAGAGGGGCAGAGGAAGAGAGAGAAGAGACTCACTGCTGAGCAGGGAGCCCGACGCATGGCTCCATCCCAGGATCCTGACTGAGATCATGACCTGAGCCAAAGGCAGATGCTTAACCAACTGAGCCACCCAGGTGTGCCTTTTCTTAATAATCTAATTTGAGCATTTCATATATTGAAATCTTTTTCTTTCTGCTGCTGCTCCTGCCTCACAAAATGCTCCTTTTGTTTTCCTAACTCTTTCTCTTCTTCCTGACTTGAAGAAATGGCCTGAAGAAGTACTGATTCTTGCAACTTTTCTCTTCTCTATTTACATGCATTTTCTGAATTTTTTCGTGCAGTGCCCTGACTTTAAATATAGCACTGGTGCTGATGACTCCCAAGTAGGTATCCCAGGTGCCATCTTTCCCCTCTGAAGATGTTGTGTAATATATGACACTCACAGAAGCATTAAGGTATGTTCAGGGTAGAGTATGACCATCCAGTTTTAAATGAAAACAGAAAGAGTGAGAAATCAAAGTTATAGTTATGTGCCAAAGAGCTAATAAATGAAGGAGACAGATCTGAAGCCCAAGTCTTGTGCTGCTGGTTGATTATATTACACAATTTTGTTCACATTTTGTGCTATTCAAATATACGTTTTTTTTTTAAATCTATAAGTACTACCGAATACTGTACTCAGAATTAGTTCATGTGAAATTCATAAGTGTCTATCACTCGTACTTGCTTTCTATATTTAGTGAAATTCAAATAATGAAGGTAACACTTGTAAAAGTAAACAAGATTTTTAATGCGGTTAAAGAAATGAAGGCCATCCATTTCCAAGAAATCATTTGCATTCTTGTGTTGCAATCATTGCTGGTGCACTTCTTAAATCACAACAATGTGCTAGAATCAGTCACCCACGTTACTGGGTAGACTATTACGATAACCTCTGGTGAAGTGTCACAGATAAGGGGATTACTGTGTACTTTCCCTGACTCCCCTCCATTTATTCAGATTACCTTACCAAAATGCATTTGCTATCTTCCATTTTTGATATATATCCTTACTCAGCGTTTGTCTCCCAACTTGCTGGAAAACATGAGGCAATTACTCAAGCGGTGTCAAGTTTGTCAGGAAGGAAGCCAATGAGCGATGCACTTTTCATGACAAGAGCAGATGTGATTCAGAAAATACAACTATTGATAAAAGCAGTAGGAAAATGAAGAGATAATAGCTAAGATTACTCTTGCTCACTCTTCAAAAATTATGAAATCCAGGCAATTACAGACAAGTTGAAAAAATGGTAGTAAAGGAGGTATTTCAGAGCCTATTTCCCCTCTAAATGTTAAGGAATACAATATTTCTTAATAACACATTTATCTCTAGAGGAAATATTGCTGTTTCTATCTAAAGGGCTAAGTGATTTTAAAAATAATTAAACTTTTAATTTCAGAATAGCTTAGAAAAGTTGCAAAGATATTACAGAAAGTCCCTGTGTATCTTTCACCAACTATCTTTACTGGTAATGTATTTTATTACTATGACACATTTTTTTGAGACTAAGAAACCAACTTTGGTGCATTACTATTAACTCGTTTCAGATTTCCTCAGTTTGTTCCAGAAGTCCTTTTTCTGTTCCAGGACACCGCATTTCAGTTAGTTGTCATGTATTCTTAACTTTTTTTTCTGGTCTATGAAAGTTTCTTGGGTTTTCTTTATTTTTGATGACCCTGGCAATCTTGAGGAGTACCCCCAGATATTTTGTAGAATGGTCCTCCATTTGGTTTGTCTGATGTCTTTCTCATGATCAGACAGAGATTATGTGTTTGGGGGCAGAAGACCACCACATTGTATCAAGAGCTCACTATCGCCATGATTTATCCCCTTTAATGAGCACCACCTGACTGGGGCAGTATTTATCAAGTACTGCTGCTATAAATTTCCTTTTTTTTTTTTCTTTTCTACTTCTCTCTACTGTTTGGAAGTAGAGAGACCATCTCTTTTTATTATTTGTAATAGATTCATTAAAGGCACAAAAGTATCACAGGATATGAGGGACACCCACATAACAGCAGATTAATATTTCTTCTGTGCATTGGAGATGGCTTCTCTGACAGTTCCTGCTATAATAAATCTCTAGCGTAGTGAATTGCACTCATTTCTCCTGGGAGGTAGATGTCACTGATACCTGTGGTTAAAACTGTCCTTTATTGTGAAGAGATAGCGTTTCCACTGGAAGATCTGGGAAATTTTCTCAATTGCCCCACTATAATTAGCACAACGTAGTCTGTTTTCTGTATTTGCGCTCCTTAGAACATCTCTGTCCCAAACTGTGGCTCATGGAACACTGAACTGCAAGAAACAGGTGTTTCATGAGAATGATTTCATCTTAAGTAAATTTGGGAAGGGTGTGGTTAGAAGGGGAAAAGATGATGTACTGCATGCAAAACTTTCAGTTTTTAAAATGGTGATATACATTGTTCATACGCAATGTTGTTATGTCATGTTGTATTTCCCAGTCTTGCAGTTATGACATTAAAATTCCTATAAAGTACCATCTTCAGGAAGCACAGTTTTTGTGAAAATTTTATGAAGATAAGTTGGATAACTCAAAGAACTGAAAACATTTTGAAACAGCAATGCAGTTGAGCTTGAAGACATGTAACATATGCACAACTAAGAATCTGAATGATATTTATATAATTTCTTTCCAACTCTATAATTGAAATGTATAAATTATTTTTTAATACATCTGGCCAAATGTCACTTCGTTTTTTAAAAGCGGACATTTTAAAATAGGGTTTTAGTTTTCAGAGTGGTTTTTGGTTTACAGCAAAATTCAGCAGAAAGCCCAGAGTTCCCATATAATCTCTTGATTCTTCTCCTCCTCCTTGGCACACAAGCTTCCCCAATATTAACATCTCATTCCAGAATAGTGTGTTTCTTAAAAAATTGATGAACCTACATTGCCAGGTTGCTATAACCCCAAATCCACAGTTTATAGTACAGTTTACTCTTTGTGTTGTACATTCTTTTTTTTGTCAAATGTATAATGTTATGTATCCACCTAGTTATGGTACCATACAGAATGAGTTCATTGTCCTAAAAATCTTCTGAGCTCTGCCCATTTCTGCCCTCTCTCCCTCCAATCCATGACAACCACTAGTTTTTTTTTTTCTGTCTCCATAGAGTTGTCTTTTTAAAAAATGTCATAAACTTGGAATCATAAATGTAGATCTCTTTAAGAATGGGTTTTTTCACTTGGTAATATCTATTTAAGTTTCCCCAATGTCTTTTTATAGCATGACAGTTCATTTCCTTTTAGCTCTGAATAATCTACCATTGTACAGATGTCCTACAGTTTATTTATCTATTCACATTTTGAAGAAAACCTTGGTTGTTTCCAAGTTTTGGCAATTATGAATAAAGTTGCTATAAACATTCACTTTCAGGGTTTTTTATTTTTTTTGTTTTGTTTTGTTTTTTGGTGGGCATAAGCTTTACCTCATTTGAGGAAGTACCAAGGAATCTAATTGCAGAATCATATGGAGTGTATACTTAGTCTTGTTAGAAACCTCCAACTGTTTCTTAAAGTGGTTGTAGAATTTTACATTCCTACTAGCAACCCACGAGTGTACCCATTGCTTAGTATCCTTGTCAGCATTTGGTGTTGTCAGTGTTTTGGATTTGGATGTTTTAATAGGTGTGTAGGGTATCTCATTGTTGTTTTAATTTGCATTTCCCTGATGACATAGGATATGGAGCATCTTCTCATGTTTATTTGCCAGCTGTCTACCTTGTGTGGAGCAGCCTTTGTTTAGATATTTTGTCTATTTTTAAATCAGGTGGTCTGTTTTCTTATTGTTGAGTTTTATGTGTTCTTTGTATATTTGAGAGAACAGTCCTTTATCATATATGTCTTTGGTAAAATTATTCTCCCAGTCTGTGGCTTGTCTTCTAATTCTTTTGATATTGAGTTTTGCAAAGCAGAGTTTTAAATTTAGTTTAATTTTTTAAAGATTTATTGATTGATTGAATTCAGAGAGAGAGAGAAAGAGAGTATGAGCCGGGGAAGAGGTGGTGGGAGTGGGAGAGAGAGAGAATCCTTGAACATCACCCATCTACACACATGAGTGCATAGCCTGAAGTAGGGCTTGATCCCAGGACCCCAAGATCATGACCTGAGCTGAAATCAAAAGCTGGCTGTCCAATCAACTGAGTTATCCAGGTGCCCGAGAGTTTTTTGTTTTATTTTTTTTTAAATTTTAATGAAGCCCAACTGGAAATGAAGTTGTTTAGTTATCTATTCTTGCAAAGATCTAAGTAGCTTCTTTATTTGTTTTATAATTCTGACAACTTTAACTTACAAATACTATTCATACAGCAATAATACTCTCTGTACACATTTTTATAGTAATTTATCTGGAATAATTTGCCAAATTCTTCTTACCTGACTTATTCTAGCAGTAACAGTGACATATGATTTGCAAGAATGTGGTAGATGGATGAAATTATATTTCTGATTTCATGATTTTGACTGAAAGAAGATGAGAGTTTTTTTTAATTAGGAAGAAACACACACACATGTATAAACACGTATACTATAAATAGTGCTGCTGGTTCTTGGTCCAGATGAGTTCCTTCTGAATTTATAAATGCAATGAAATCCAATTTTTATTTTCTCTTTGGCTTCTATATGCCAAAGTAAATATACACAATACTCATGGCCTTGTGTGTTGTAAAAGTCCCATTTATGTTTGTTTCCCACTGATGTTGACTTCATTTCTGCTTTCAAACTTTCTCTCAATAAATTATGGAACACATATTAATTCATTTCATTTCCTCGTGTTTGAGCTCAGGGATTTCAGCTGATTACATTTCAAATTTGAAAAGTTTAACATAATTCATTATAAAAACTGATATTAAATATTCTTTTCATTCTCTTCCCTCCTGAGAAATAAATCCTAGGATTTTAAGTATATGTTTGTTATAAGATGTTTAAATATCTTCACTTTAGCTGTTGCTGAAAATTTGGTTCTAAAAACATAACAAAGATTTGTTGTAGTTAGATTAACTTGCAAAGCATGTTTAGAGAAGTAAGAGTGATATTTCAGAGTATAGGACTTCTCTTCCTGAGCCTCAGGGATATTTCAAGGGTTTTTCATTTTAGGGATAGCTGGCAGAGAAGAAATTCAATTCACTTCTCAGGATTAAAGCCAAATTAATAATTTAATGAGGGAAATGAGGACATGACATAATTGCTGAAATGTGCATTTATGCGTAGGTTTCTCCACTCTATCATTTAGAAGGTTCATCCTGAAACACAAATCTTGTAGACAGCAAGTCCCCTCAGATACTGCTTACGTATCCTTAACAAGTATCCTATACTCTGAGCATATTGAACTTCTAAAGGCACCATCCAGACAGCTGCCAACGCCGATAACATGTACAAACACTGGGGCAAGTATGAGAAAGGCTTTGAGAATCTGGTCTGTGCTAGACACTGTGCTTTCTCTACATTTTTATCTGTTATCATTTCAGTGGTCAGTTATCAATGATTACAATTTACATCTCCATTTTACAAATGATAGAAATGGAGTTTCAAAGAGTCCAAATACCAAGCCCCAAATGACACGCATTGTCTTTGCGAAACGAGCAGATGCTCCCTTCTTTATGCCACCAGATCATGACAAGCTCCATGCCTCTGTGCGATTTTCACCCCCGATGACGTTTTCTTTTCTCTCGCCTACCTGCTGAATTTATATAGTTTCTTTAAGACTCATTCCAGACATCTCACTCAGCTCCATTACTTTCTCCTTCCTAAAGTTCTACTGAGCTAACTGCTTAATCCTCCCCTTTTATTTATTCAGACACATTATATTTCATAGTAGCTTTGACGTATCTGAACCTCATGACAAGAACCAAGTTGATAAAATCCTTCAGAGCCAGTGTTATGTATTGCTTGTCTTTATTTCCATAATCTAGCGTGGCCTTGGCAAATACATACTAGCTGGACGATAGAACTTTTATTTATTTATCTTTATTGATTCATTTGTCAGAGAGAGACACAGCAAGAGAGGGAACACAAGCAGGGCAAGTGGGAGAGGGAGAAGCATGCTTCCTGCCAAGCAGGGAGCCTGATGCAGGGCTCAATGCTAGGATTCTGGGTTCACAACCTGAGCCCCAAGCCAAAGGTGGATGCTTAAGGACTGAGTCACCAGGAGCCCCATGATAGAACTTTTAAACTGAAATGATTATTTATAATATCTGGCCATCATAAGGTAAATATCTGAAGGAAAAATTCTATATGTACGTTTAAGAAATATTTTCAGTGTAACATGGGATGGTACATCCAAGCAAAAGTTGAGATACACTAAATGAAAGAGATGTGGGGAAAGATTCAATACAACTTCAGTGGAAACTGTTTTATACAAGTGACCCTATGATAGTAGCCCATAAAAACTCCCTTAGATTCTGTGACATCTTCAGGGTCAAATGTCCATAATAAAAGAAAAAAAAGACACAGTAAACGACTATGACAGCTAAAGCATAAGCTATATGGAGTCTATGGCAAGTGCTCAAAAATCAAAAGGAGAACTTGGTGATGATTGTGGCATTCCCAATAACACACCATATCTGACGTATTCATGACCCGTTCATTTGAGAGCCCAGATAAAGAATACCATAATACATTCTTGCTCTTCAATTGTCCTATCTGAGTTAAAAGAAGAGTTTTATTAACTTAACATAATTTTTTTCTAGTTGAGTTTTAGAAGCTGGATTTCATTACTCTGAAGTAATCTCCCATAAGTATGAAAACTCATGCACATAAAAGCCCCTTGAAGTAAGGCAAATATTTTATTTCATATCTCTTCAAAATAATGAGGATTTCATGAGACCAAATGATTTGCATTCCCTTTAATACTGCTGCTACATTTTGAATCAGGGTATTATATAAGACCTTCAGCTATTTTTTTTTCTTTTTCATTTTTACTGGTTTCTAAACAAAGAACCCTCTTTGTAATGGATTCCTTAAAAATGTTTTAAGTAACAGGAAATGTCAAACACTGAGGTGGGAATGTGAATTTTGTTGTATATAAATGATTAATGCTTTTATGCTGCTTTGGAGGAACACTTACTAAGCCTGTTTGTCATACGTTAGGCTCTGTGTAGACATGTGTGTATTATAATCACTTTTTCCTGGTAGAGCTCAAAATCTGTCGATTTATACCTATAAACAAAGGAATTTCCATTTGTCCTCCAAAGCAATATGAATAAAGAACTCATAATGTTTTAAACACGATTGAAAATATTTTAATGAAGAAAAATGAGAATTTTGTTTATTGGATATGGTCTACCCTGCCATTGAAAATTGACAAATTAGGGGCGCCTGGGTGGCTCAATTGGTTAAGCGAGTGCCTTCGGCTCAGGTCATGATCCCGGAGACCCGAGATTGAGTCCCACATCGGGCTCTCTGCTCGGCAGGAAGTCTGCTTCTCCTTCTCTCACTTCCCCTGCTTGTGTTCCCTCTCTGGCTGTGTTTCTCTCTGTCAAATGAATAAAATCTTTAAAAACAAAAACAAAAAACATATTTTCTAAAAAAAAAAAAAGAAAAGGAAATTGACAAATTATTGACTGAGATTTTCTTATATAATTCTGCTAATTAGTAAGTTTCTGTGCCTATATTTATCAAGAATATGAAATCAATACTATCACAGATTCTTCATGATTTTGAGGAACTTCATGATTTTCAATGGGAAAAATAGTGATTCTCAGTGAGTAAGGTAGAAAAGCAAAGTTTAATTTGATTAACTGAGAGAAGAAAAATGCAAGAAAACTTGAAAAATTGAAGAGGGTTTCTATTCAAAACACTGGTGAAATTTTAGTCATAATGAGGTCAAAGCACAAAGAAACAAGTTTCAGTTCTAAGATGAGAATTTAGGGAAAATCTAGTAATAATTGTGGCCTACAAATAGGGTAAAGGCAAAAGAAAGCAAAATAGTAGAACTCACGTAGACATTTTCTTGCAGTAGGTTGTATTTGAAATTGTCAGCCCTCATATACTTCCTCATAGTTGACCCACATTCATCATGTAGTTGTCGTTTGGAGTTGGGAAGAAAATAATACAGATTACAAGTTTCAGATCGTTTTATCATTCACATAACACATTCCCGGGCAATTTCACATGCCAGGTAATATGCTAACTTTTAGAACGTAAGCTTCCATCAGAGAAATTGCAATCCACAAACACAGAAGAACAGGTAAATGGATATTCTATAACAATTTGATAAATGCTGTAATAGTGGTAATGGCAAAATGGATATTACGGTGAGGAAAATTACATGTGGTTTTAGGAGAGGGTCAGGAAACACTTGCAGAGAAGAGGGGACCACTTAAATTTAGAATGACATATAGTGGTCACATGAGGGCCAGAGGAAACTGGAAGAATAGGTAGGGATAGAAGCCAAGATGTAGAAAAGCTTGTCACAGTTTGTAAACAGCAAATTGTTCAGTATGTCTAGAACAGTATAAGGGGTGAGTGCTACTGCCACAGAGGTCTTCATATCCTGGTAAGAAGTTTGAATGTTGGGGCGCCTGGGTGGTTCAGTTGGTTGAGTGACTGCCTTCGGCTCAGGTCATGATCCTGGAGACCCGGGATCGAGTCCCACATCGGGCTCCCTGCTCGGCAGGAAGACTGCTTCTCCCTCTCTCACTCTCCCTGCTTGTGTTCCCTCTCTGACTGTGTTTCTCTCTGTCAAATAAATAAATAAAATCTTAAAAAAAAAAAAAAGAAGTTTGAATGTTATCATGAACAAATGATTAGTCATTAAAGCAAGCAAGTAGCCTAGAAGAGTTTTGTAGAAACATCACGACACAAAGTGCAAGGAGACTAGAAAAAGAGACATATAGACACCTGTGTAGTAATTTTGTCAATAAATAATGGAAACCTTCATTAGATGCTGTTGTAAATGGCAAAAAGGAAGACACTGGATGTACATTTGCATTTATAACATATAGGCAAATGCATATAATACATAATCTCTGACCAGTAGAACCCTAGTAGGTAAAATTAAAGCAAAATAACTGCTATTTTCTCAATTAAAACTCACATCCACTTGAAAATAATACTTGAAAGAGCATAAAGGAACTGGACATTTCTTACAAAATCATATACTGATATTGCTATTATCTGATTATAGAATTCAGTCCATATATTACATTTTATTCCAATACTGTTCCAATTCTCATTTCTAAAGAGACTAGAAACATATTGATCTCTTATTTG
This sequence comes from Spilogale gracilis, assembly GCA_004023965.1. Lineage (NCBI taxonomy): Eukaryota > Metazoa > Chordata > Mammalia > Carnivora > Mephitidae > Spilogale > Spilogale gracilis. Next base: position 63,118 of record PITA01009136.1, on the reverse strand, counting down.
TTTCCGGGTAAGTCTTTGTAAAGGACAGAAACATGTTGATTTCATTTCTTTTATGAAATTTACCATAAAATCATGAATATATTTATGTTGCTTGCCATATGGATATTATAAAGCTATGGGGCCACGGAATCTCCAGTAAAATTACAGAAGCTGGAGTCATTTGGGACCATATTTGGGCACCTGAGGTGATGCTGTAGTGGCAGTGAGCAGGATCCAAGTAGTAGAGACAGTTAGACGTTGGCAACTCTTCTTGGCATGTCCTTTGCAACCACCTCACCTGTGAGACTGTCATGAGAGATGACATTTTTATTGAACCAGTGGTAGAAATGGATGAAAATAACTGGGAGACTGGATTCACTGATAGCACCCTCAAGAGTGAACGGGTTTGTGACCAATAATGGTGGTTCCCATGAACATATAATGACTGAGTGCATCTGTCAGTGGGTGGATAGGATAGGCAGGGACAGGGTTGGGGTACAAATCTGTGGGGCTAGCAATTCCAAGTCACTGATGTTTTATGCACCAGAAACTGAGTAGCCTGGAAAAATTCCCTACTTCCTTCCTCCCTCCCTCTCTCCCTCCCTCCTCCCTTCTTTCCTTCCTTCCTTCCTTCCTTCCCTCCTTCCTTTCTCCCTCCCTTGTTCCCTCCCCCACTTTCTTTCTTTCTGTTTGCTTTTTTTTAATTTTCTGTCTTTATAACCTTTTTTCAAAGATCATATTGTGTCTAATCTTCAGTTTGGAAGACATAAATGACCTTTGTTCAAAACCAATACAATCAATACAATTCTTACTTGCCTAAGAATTGTTAAGCACTGGAATAGGTCACTAAGAAATCCTGAGCAATGTCTTTGAAAGGGAGATTTTCATTTTCTCTGGTCTTTTGACAAAATTAAATGGGGTCCTGGACATTCTTATTTGAAAGTATGGGAATGGACTGAGTGTCCTCTTCAATTCACTCTTTACCTTATCTAATATAAAATTGTATAATACCAAATCCATCTCGAATTTCATGGAAATAAGTAATTCCTTTTAAGCAGTCTTCTCAACCACTGGGTCTTGGCCTTGACTCAGGCCATTAAGAGTCAAGATTTTGGCAGAGAGATACATACTGTTGCACTGTCAGTGGCTTTTTCATTCAACTTCATTACCATTACTTTGGCTGGTCATTTGCAAAGGAAGAAACAAGTACAGATGTGCCATTTCATCAAGCTGGTGCTAGATATTTACAAAATGAGTTTTGTCAACCTCAGTTTGCTTACATGCTTCATCAACCACTCTTAAAAAATTACATTTTACTTGAGCAACTATATAACTCAGGAAAAGCATTTAACATTGTACTTTTTAAATGTTAGGCTTACAACTGTGAAAAGTGTTGAGGAGTCCAGAAATTAAGCCCTTTTCATATGCTCAAAGGTCACATGAGGCCAGTGTACTGCTTCCATGAATTTGAGGGTGAACATTAAGTCTGTTGAATTGTCAGCACAAAATATCCATCATGAAATGGGCTTACGTGTGGAATTTCTATGTAGTATAAAGTTGGGGAAAAGGTTTGAAATCAACTTAACAGATGGAAACTGGTTAAAGTGATTAAACACTAAAAGTTCAATCCCTTTTTACAGAGCTGCACTGAATGTTAAATCAGGCATTTGACCAATGAGATCGGGCAAAACGGAAATGCATTTCTGCTCATAATAATCCATATATATAATATATTCAAAGTACTCCTGAACTGGGATGTGAACCTTGGATATCTCCTTGGTAAGAGTAATTTTATTTTATACCATTTGGATCCTGCAAAATATGCCTGCAGAGAATTTTGAGTTCTGAAAGCAATTATTCTGTTATTATTTGTTCTCAATATCTTGTATTTTAGTTCAAATATGAAGAACGCTTCTCTAGTTAAATCCACTTAGTCAATTCAACTGTCAAGTAATAAAGGACATGAAAAGAAATAGCTTATTATTATTAAAATAGGTGGTCCCAAATAAAATATTCTGTCTATGCTATTATTTGGGAAATGCATTTCTCTGTGATTTTAAAACAGTAAATTTATACTCATAAATACTATAATTATGGATCAAGAAAAATTTGTACACCCAGAATCCCTAATCCAATTTATATACTTAAAAAACAATTTCATACAGCATTTGATTGGAACAGATGTGGCTTTTGTAATCTTGATAATTACAAAACTGCAAGTAGCATTATCTTCTAATAAAAATTTATTAAAACAACTAGAGAAACAAAATAAATGACGTAGTATTGGATTATAACCCAGTGTTTAAAAATACATATCCATAAGTGCATTCTGATATCAATAAATGATTGAACACATAAACAAATTGGGGAGGAAGGTCCAAATCTCCCATACAGAAGAATTTCAAATTATTTATGTAGATATCCTGCCCTTGAAGAGGTTAAGCATAACTCTCTACTTCTTAAATATGGGCTACACATAGTGAATTCCTTTCAAAGACAGGCTGGACAGAAGGAGGTGTAACTTCATAGTGGAGAATCTTTCAAATGCTTCCTCTGCCAGGTAATCAAGGTCAACATCAATAGCGATGTTATGTTGATAGTACATATCCTTGATACAGTGATGAAAATGGTGCTTTCCCTCTGTGCTCATCCTCCCAAACATTTGATGAAAGACATTAGACTAAATTCAATAAAGGGACATATTACAAAATACCTATCCTGTACTTCTCATAGCTGTCAGGATCATCAAAGGCAAGAGAAGTCTCACAAAGAGCAAGCCAACAGGAGCCCAGGAAGACATGATCGCTAAATGTAATATGGTATCCTGGATAAAATCCTAGAATAGAGAAAGAACTTTTAAGTAAAAATTAAGGAAATCTGAATAACATATGGACCTTGGTTAGTAATCATGTATAAATATTTGTTCATTCATTGTAATAAACAAACCTCAGTAATGCAAGTTGTTAATAATAGGGAAACATGAGGGCAGGGTATATGTAGTGTCTGTTCAATTTTTCCATAAATCTAAAACTGTTCTAAAAATAGAGATTATTTAAAGTAATATTTTAACATTATACATATAATAAATATATATATGTGTACATAATATATATTTATTATTTTCAAAATTCATTTGAACTTGTGAACTTGTATAACTAATAAGATTTCTACAGAATAATAATTACTAATAATCTAACCCAAACTTTCAGTGTCATATGTTTTCCTTCTTTTCTAGTTGATAATAGTTGTGGACCTCTTGATTTGGGGAGATAAAACACTCACTGAAATGCATAAATCACAAAATAAAGAGTTAAGTTTTATCTGCTGAAAAGTTGCTAAGAAACATCCCGCCAATTTTCAAATTTGTGTGTTAGGCACTTCTTGCTCAATTTAAATGTTTGTTAAAAGCAAAAGAATTTATCTTCAAATTATTTTCTAGCTTTTCATTCTTGAGTCCTGAACATTGTCTGCTTTGTGTACCCTTTGAGAGTTGAGGGAACATGTATAGATTCACCTTCAGGGAGAGCTTGTCGACTGTAATATACTTTTGGTTCCATCACAACAACACAAGTTGTTGTTCACTTCAGAACTCCTACAGCACTTGGGTCCTAATCGTATTTTGAGAGTAATCATTGCTGACCTTTTCATAAGCAATTCTACCTTTTCTACTTTCTTCTTTGAACCCGTGGTAGGCAGAGAAATGGTCCCCCAAAGATGTTCATGTCCTAATCCCCACAAACTAGAACTGCATTAGGTTACATGAAAAAAGGCAACTAAGGTTGCAAATGGAATTAAGTTGCTAACTCCAACTTTAAGATAGGATCACGATCCTATGTTATCTAAGTGGGCCCAACATAATCACAAAGGTCCTTGAAAGTGGAGGAGGGAGGAAAAGAGGAGAGTCAGAGTGAGATGTGGTTAAAGAAGTCAGGTCAGGGTCCCTGGATGATTCAGTGGGTTAAGTGTTTTGGCCTACGTCATGACCTCAGGGCCTGAGACTGAGTCCTCCATAGACTCCACACTGGGCGTGAAACCCGCTTAAGATTCTCTCTCTTCCTCTGCTGCTCCCTTCCCCGCTCCTTCTCTCCCTCTTTCAAAAAAAATAAGAGTACTTAAAAGAAAAAATAAAAAAAGGAAGGAAGCAAGTTCAGAAAGATTCAATGCCACTGGATTTGAAAATGAGGGAAGAAGGTCAGGTGAATGACCTCCAGAAAGAGAAAAGGATAGGAAATGGATTCCCACCTTGAACCTATAGATATGAATGCCACCCTGCTGACATCTTAATTTTAGCCCAGTGAGCCCCATTTTGGAGTTCTGAACTACAGAACTGATAAATGAATTTGTGTTGTTTGGGGCGCCTGCGTGTCTCAGACTGTTAAACATCTCACTGTGGCTCAGGTCATGGCCTCAGAGTCCTGGGATCCAGCCCTGTCTTTCTCCCTCTGCCCCTCCCCCTGCTAATGCTCTCTCTGTCTCCCAAATAAATAAACAAAATCCTTAAAATTAATTAATTAATCAATTAGTGTTGTTTGAAAACACTAAGTTTGTAGTAATTTGTTATTACAGCCATAGAAAACTACTAAGACAGTGCCCCAAATATATGTGAAACTGTGTGTACATTTAATATAACATTCCTTCATATTATAGTGCTCTGATTTGTTCATTCATATTTTTCCCAAGAACCATGAATCCTATCAGGCCAGGAAATATTATTATTTGCAATTCTAAGTTATTAATGTTGTCATTTCAGTGACATTTTGACACTTGGTAAATAATTACTGATCAATAAGACAAATAAGACAAATGCCCCGGGCTTTGAGACAGAAGAAATTCTTAGCTTCTCTGATTTTTAGTTTCCTCATTTATAAAACTTGTGCCTTTATGTTTATGAATTTGAATAGTACAGTGCAGTTGGATATGAAACTGAACACATTGTACAAAATATTATAGTTATAACTATATAAGCTAGATAACTATAACATTGTATAAAATGTCATAATTATCTAGCTTACGTGGCTGTTAGCTGTCACATTTTTTCCCAACTAGTCTGGTAAATATGTGAAAATACAGACTAGTTCTAACTCATTCCTCTGCATCTCTTCTGCAACATGCATTATGTAGATTTCTTATTTATTGTTCAAAAATAGCTACATATTTAATACAGCTTAACTAAACGTAGTAAGGATGGGTTAGAGCAAAGAAAGGACAATGACTTAAAGCCAGAATAGAAGCTTCATTGTTAATAGGAAGTATTCATCTTTTCTGATGACTGAGTAATACTCTATTGTATGTATGGACCATATTTTCTTTATCCATTCATCAGTTTAAAGACATCTTGGCTCCTTTCACAGTTTAGCTATTGTGGACATTGTTGTTCTGAACATTGGGATGCAGGTGTTAAATGGAATTTAAATTTAAAAAAAAAAAAGAGGTTTCGTTGTTATTTGAAATGCCACTTCTTTCATTGCTGAATGAAATAATCTCTGAGATTATTCAAAAAATGGGGTTCTTTTCACATTTTCAGTGTCTTTAATGTCATTCTTAGTACTTTCTAAAAGAGGAGTAAGTGGTAGATGGTGACAATGATATAATGATAGAATTACATGATTTTTTCAACTAAGTAAGAAAATGGGTTTGTGCTTGGATTATCCATATCCACAATTTTCACTGAAAAGCTATGTGCTCTGCTGGTCCATTTCTACATTGTGCTTTAGCCAAGTTCTTATTAAGCATCCTTCAGACAGAGTTACAGCAATGAAAGGCAAAGTTCTGATGCAGATACGCAAAATGTTTAAGGTGTGGACCTCCTATGAGCACATCAGGGTGTCTTTCTGAATTCTTTGCCTATACTATAAAATGCCATCTTCCATCTAGGTGTCTAGAATGTTCTCACGGATTGCCTTCAGTGCTGAAATGCAGACCAGAGAAAATGTCACTCTTTTAAGCCTAGCAGGTTACTTGCAGTTTTAGATTTTCAATTAACTCTGGGATGAAAGGATTTGGCCATGTTAGAAAGAATTTCAGCCATCATTGAGCAAGTTAGAAAAGCACATTTTGGAACCAGGGATCTAATTTCCTAAAATTTCATCACCTAGGTAGCAGCATATTTTGTGTCCTTCTGAAAACCGGCTCTCTTATTCCTATTACTGAGCACATCAGTTTCAAGACTTGAAATGTTTTTGACTATAAGAAAAGAAGGCAAGTTCCAACATATCATACCTTTGCAAAAATGAAATTTATAATGAAATTTCTTCTTATGGGGCTTTAATATCAGTGTTATTGTAAGATTTAATCAATATACTTTGAAAATATGTTGAGTTTTTTTTTTTTTTTTAAGATTTTATTTATTTGACCGAGAGAAACACAGCGAGAGAGGGAACACAAGCAGGGGGAGTGAGAGAGGGAGAAGCAGGCTTCCCGCCGAGCAGGGAGCCCGATGTAGGACTCGGTCCCGGGTCTCCGGGATCATGACCTAAGCCGAAGGCAGTCGCTCAACCAACTGAGCCACCCACGCACCCCAAAAATATGTTGAGATTTTTTAAGGATGACAGTTAACCACTAAAAACCATTTTCTGTTACCTGTCATATTCTATCATAATTTACTCTAGAGAAACATACCTTTTGACATATTCAAAAGGAAGAAGTATGTGTGTGTGGGGGCTTGCTAAAGGTTTTACAGTGGAATAATGCAGATATATGGAATTAATTCAAAAACGCAAGCAATTTTACAATGCAGGTCATAAAAACTATACTTGATGAACAGTTCTTGTTCAGAATTAATGTTCACATTTTCTCAGATTTGTGTCTGTCACTTAGATTGAAGTGATTTCACTCTAGATTTGCCAGTTCACTTAACCTCTTGATTCTCTCCTGTAATGTTTTGTCATTTTTCAAATTTTTAATCTCTACTGCTCTTTGGCAGCAGTAATTCACTGCCTAGGAAAAGTGCTGGAATATGTTACAGCATAAGCAAAATCTTCATGTTACTTAAGATTTTCCTTGGTAATTTTATATTGCCTACAAACCGTAACAGAAACTTCATATTTTGGATTATTTCTAAATTTAACTGTTAAATTAGAAGCTATGCCTATTTACTATTAATTATACATCTTCCAATATGTGAAAAATAATCTATAAGCTATTTAATGTAAACATGCTAAAGTTGATTCCGTAAGCCAAATTAGTCATTCATAGTCTTTAGAAGACAGAGCTGTTTAAAAGCTACTTATATCCAAATGTTTCACTAATTATAGTTGGCAAGTGTGAGTCATAGTGGTCAAATACTTCATCATCATTTTAGGACTTACAGACAAACAGGAAATCTTATAACCCTTGACTTTATCATCTACCATATTTTCTTCTTTTTTTAAGTAATCTCTTATACACCCAGAGCAGGCTCAAACTCAGTCTGGACATCAAGAGTTGTGTGTTCTGTGGGCTGAACCAGCCAAGCATCCCCAGTTACCTATTTTCTTACTGAGTTTGGATGGTAGGGACAATTCTTGCTTGAGTTATTACCTTTATAAATTCCACTAATCAGTACATAGTCCCTTTCTTTCCATCCCTTAGGTTCAGAGTATACCAAAGATCAATGAACACATAGCCATAAGAAACTCCTTAATATGTACCTTAAATAAATACATTTGTTATCAAATGGCATTTTACAAAGAAGCTAATTTAGTCTTCAGTTAGCTGAAACGTGAAAAATATAGAATCCTTTCAGTAGAGGATTCAAGACCTCTTTGTAACTCTTGCAAAGGGGATTTCTCCAAATATCATCAGCCAACCAAAAGAGGCTAGAAAGGCTAAGAAGAAAGTTGGAGATGGGAAAAGATTGAGAAAGATGTTCCTATGCTGAGAGTTTCTTCCCCCAACCCAAAGACTGGAAGAATGGGCTTCAATAGGATGACCTGGATTGTTTGATATTTGTTTCCTCAAGATTCAAAGACAAGTGAACCCAGTGTTCCGTTCATGTCTTAAAAACAGACATAAGAAGTTGGCTGACTAGCCTGTGATTGCAAGAAAAGGTGGGGTGTCAGAGGTGTGTGCTTTCTGACTGTGAGGTCAAAAGTCATGTGAGTCCTTCATAGATCATGAGCAGGAGAAAGTCAGCCAAGAGTTGCCTTGGATCCTGTCCAGGTCGGTATCTTGGAGATCAGTGGGAACTACAGTATGGAAGAGGAGGAAGAAGAGAAGAAATAGCCATTAGAAACGTACTACTGTATGCTCACATGCTCCCTCACATGCTCCCAAAATGGGGGTGAAAGAGAGAGGAAGTGTGCTAGCTACCAAGTAAGCCGGATAAATTGGCTTAGTGGAAAAAGTGGCATCTGTAAAGAACGGCCAAGTACAAGACCAGAATATGCAAGGGTGCCTCTCTTACCCTCCTTATAAACGAAAATCTGAAGTTTCCAGAAATAAGAGTCTGAGAAGCAGAGTGGAAACACCAAGTGAGAGAGGGAGAAGGAAACAACCTTGGTCCTTTCACAGCTGGCTTCCAACAGGCCAGAGCTGGGTGGAGTTCCCTCCCAATGCAGTTTGAAAATTTATTTATACCTGGAAACAGAAATATTATTCATCTGAGATTGCTTTTGTTACTAGAAATAACTGAAGGTCTTTTTATCATCTGAAAATAACTGGAGGAATCATGGGCAACTATTTTATTTATTGTCCAACAGCAGGAAACACCTAGCCTTCTAAAATGAGTTGCTACGGACCATGGCAGGAGGAGGAGACAAAACGCAGTGATGTTAAAATTCTACCCTGTGCGGCCCTGTTTTTAAACCTAAAAGAGCACATTCAGGGTTAAAAATGAATGAATAGGTGAAAGAACAAATGAATGAATGAAATAATAAGTAAATAAAATAAACAGAAACAAATAATAAGCACTTTTTCTGAATCCAGTTTCCTTCACTGCTAGACTATGTTAGCTCTTTATGTCAACCTCTTAATTATAGCCTGTTTTTCTGAGACTTTTACTCTACATCTTTCTACTTGACATTACTTTAGACTGGGGTCTGTTTCTTCTGTTTCTTATGAATTTTTTTTAAAAAATAGTTTGAGACTATATGGTATCAAGTTATATAATTAGAGGAAACTTATAAAAATCAAAATTTCTATAATGGTTTTTCATATGTTTGTCTTGTTATAGTTACATGAGGCATATAAATGATTTAAAGTCATAAATGAAACTTAAGGGGCATTAAATTGTGTGATGAATTCCATTTTCAACTGAGGAGAAGCATCCTGCACTAATGCTGATCTTGAACATCAGTGATGGTTACCTGTCCTCTCCTATGTTCACATTTCACAGGCAGTGCTGGGGCTCAATCAATTCATTATCCTGTTGTCAAGTCTTCTAGTCATTTCAACACAAAAACCTAGAAGATACATATATGTATGGTAACACTTACATATACATCATGCCTGACACTTTATGTATGTACATCTATATCTATCATCTATTTACCATCTATCTTCCTATCATCTATCTGTCTATTGATCTATGAACTCATACTGTTACCTCTGATTTCAGTGCAATACCACATGTACCTTGGTCTTCCTTCTTTGCTTACTTGTAACTTTTTTCTCCCACAGAGAAAATATTTTCAATCCTCATATACACATAAAATAGATTTACTAACTAGATAACAGCTGTTGTTTTTAGCCTTATGGTATCCAGTTGGGGGACTGTTTTTAAAAATTACTTAGCTCAGTACTTTTCTTGCCCACCACTTTCAGAATGCTGATGTTATCAATTTGTAATAGAATTAGGCTTACTTGTTAGTGTTTAAATTTCTTTTTTGGGTTCCTGCCAAATCCTGCTTGTTTTCTATATGTATATTTTAAATTAAATGCTCTTTCTCTCTCAGACTCACTTTCCCTCTCACATACAAAGACTATGTGGTCATTATCAAATGACCTTAATACAAATTTTTTTTAAAACAGATTTTATTTATTTGAGGGAGAGAGAGAGAACACACACAAGCAGGTGGAGGAGCAGAGGGGAGAAGCAGATTCCCCACTGAACAGAGAGCCTGATGCGGGACTCGATCCCAGGACCCCAAGATTATGACCTGAGCCAAAGGCAGCCACTTAACCAACTGAGCCACCTAGGCGCCCCAGCTTTTTTTAAATTCAAGTTGGTCAGTTAAACAAAATTGGATCTGGGTAGGAAATGACCAAAATGTTGTATTTAGCTGTCTGGTTAACCTGCCACATAGATACTGAATAAATGCTGTGATTGAAAATCTTGGTTTCAGCTCAGGTCATGATCTGCTCTCCATCAAGTGAAATTGCAAGGAGAAAAGCGTCACCAGTAAACCAGGGAGAGGGACTCATTCAGAACCCGGGCAGGCTGGCACCATGACCCCAGACTTCCAACCTCCAGAACTATGAGACATAGAACTTGGTTTGTTTAAGCCACTGAGTCTGTGGGTTTTTTGTTATAGCAACCCAAACTGACGTAGATACTTCATCTAATGTCCTTGTGGATCATTGTTGGGGAATCCAGTTATGCAGTTATTCCCTGATGACATGCTGGAGATGAAAAACACAAAATCAAGGACTTAAATTCTACCCAAACTGGTTTGGAAGACTTAAGAGTTATTGGAGAATTATTGTATTGTTAGAAAATTGTTAAAGAGCAAGAGACATTGGGCATGATGTGGAGAGATCAGATCTGTCAGTCAGCAATGAAACAGTAGAGAAGAGAGAGAAAAAACAACTTACAGGACATTTGGATGAGGACCAATTCCAGAAACTCCAGGCTGCTGAGGGGCCAAACTTAACCAGCCTGATGGAGGCTTTTAGAGATATTACTGTCATGAATAATAAAGAAAGTTCTAGTGATGGAGCTGTATTTTGATTTGTCTAGAATGAATTCAACTGTGTTCCACATCAGAGGGCTTGATTGCAAAGATGAAATGCCATTGAATAGGTATGGGCATAAAACAGGTAGAAAAATAGGCTTCTGACCTAGTGACAAGAAATTTGAAAATGGTATAATGTGTTCTTTCCTTCCAAAAATGATTTGAAGGTTTTACTGGCAAAGAAAAGCTCTGGATTTCTGAATGTGTTATTTTCACATAAGTCTTCTTGGGAAAGGTTGGACAATTGTGATACATAAGGCTAATGAATAGCAATGTGTGTTGGGAACTTCTTGAGAATGAGGATTAGAAATTGCTTAATTTAAGGGTTACATATAATATTTTGAAATGTTATTTTTGGGAATTAAATACTGAATTAATTGTCCTTTTAAAACTCATGATTTTTATATGTATATACCATATTTTCTTTATCCATTTATCCATTCATGGACATTAAGTTGCTTCTATATCGTCACTATTGTGAATAATGCCACAGTGAACATGGAAATACAGATATTTCTTTGATATTTGATATATATTTCATTTTTATTCATTTTTAAATTTAAATTCAATCATGAGTTGTGATATGTTTAATGATTCATCAGTTCAGTATAATACCCAGTGCTCATCACCTCAGGTGCCCTCCTTAATGCCCATCCCCTAGTTACTTCATCCCCCCACCCACCTCCCCTTCTGCAACCCTGTTTGTTTCCCAGAGTCAAAAGTCTCATATGGTTTGTCTCCCTCCCTGATTTCTTCCCCTTCAGTTTTCCCTCCATTCCCCTATTCTCCTCTATTTTCAATTATTTTGTATACATATATATATATATATAACCAGCACTTATATTGCCAGATAAAATGGTAGTTCTATTTTTACTTTTTTGGTGTAGAGTACTGTTTTCATAGTGATTGCATAAGTTGATATCCCCAACAGTGTATTACAGTTGCAATCTCTCAACATTCTTACCAATACTTCTCTTTAATAAAAAAGTGTGAAGTGATATTTCATTGTTGTTTTGATATGGGGATTTTCTTGATAATTAGTGATATTGAGCATCTTTTCATATATCTGTTGGCTATTTGCATGTCCTTTCGGGAAAAATTTCTGTTATAGTCCTTTACCCATTTTTTAAAATGTGCTATATATTTTTATTTTGCTATCCAGTTATAAGAGTTTCTTATATTTTTTAATATTGACCCTTTATCTGATACATGGTTTGCAAATGGTCTACATATTTTCTCCCACTCCGTGGGTTGTTTTTCACCCTGGGGACTGTTTCCTTTATTGTGTAGAGCTTTTCAGTTTGTTGCAGTCCCATTTGTCTGTCTTAACTTTTGTTTCATGTTCTTTTGTTGTCATAGCCAAAAATTCACTGTCTAGACCAATGCCATGAAGTGTTTCCCTTTTTTCTTCTAGGAGTTTTACGGTTTCAGGTCTTACATTTAAATCTTTAACATTGAGCTTTAAAAAAAAAAAACGGCAGGGTGGGGGCAGGGAAGGAAATCCTGCCATATGGGACAACATGGATGAGCCTGGAAAGACATTGTGAAATAAGCTAGTCACAAAAGGGAAAATACTGCATGATTCCATTTATGCGAGGTACTGAAGTAGGTAAATCCATAGAAACAGAGAATAGAATGCTAACTGACAGCGACTGGGGATGGTGAAAGAGCAAGTTGCCATTCAACAGGTGTGAAGTTTCAGTTATGCAAAATGAATAACTTTGCAAGAGGTGCCATACAACACTGTTCAAGTTAACAATAGTGCATTGTGCACTTAACGTTTTCTTAAGAGGGTAGATCTCATGTTAAGTATTCTTACCACAATAAAAATAAATAAATAAAACTGTAAAATGTCTTTTTTTTCTTTTTCTTTTTTTTTTTTTTTTTGGTCTTTTTATTTATTCATTTGCGAGAGAGAGGGAGCATGAATGTGGGGGTAGAGGAAGAAGGAGATGTTGATCAGGTAGCCCAATGAGGGTTTTGATCCTAAGACCCGAGATGACCTGAGCTGAAAGCAGGTACTTAACCAATGAGCCACCCAACTGCTCCTGTTTATTTTGGTATTCTAAGTACTAAGGAAAAGAACATCTTAAATGGGGCAAGGTTGATTAGGTTGTGACTAGTTCTATTTACATGAAACTAATCTGAAGGTAAGAATATTTTTTGTTTTTTATTTATAATTAAACCTGAAAGTAGGCATGGTATAGTATGGATCAGAATTGTATGTATTCTTATAAATAAGAAATAAAATACTGTATTTTAAAAATTTTGATGCCATGAAGTTTAAAAGGTACCTAATGAGTGGCAAATTTTTCCTGTTTAACTCATTAATTTAATTTTTTAATACACATGGAATTTATTTTAGTCTATCAAGTGAAGTTAGACTAACTTGAATATGCTTTTCTGGAGGATAAGCAATTAATCTGTTCATTTTTGACTATTCTCTTTTCAACTAATCAGTGCTTCATTTTACATGTATTATGCCGTATTAACTTGAAAAGAGGAAATATCCCAGTGATTATATGGGGGAACAATCAATTACCTCTCTAATCATCTCTCAGTTCCACTACCATCACCATACATTCCATCTCAACAGAATAGTGACAGTTATTCTAATGGATTCATTTGGTGGGGATGGTCATGGTGGTGGTGATTATTTTCTTTTTGCCTACATAGCTTTGAAAGCTCACCTTTTTATAAGACTCTCTGACTCCATGTTTCCTAAGGGAGGAAAAATTCATACTAGCTGAATTTAACTCACTTAACTCTTTCCGAGAAATCTTTCAATCTCTCTCTCTCTCTTTTTTAAAGATTTTATTGATTTATTTGACAGAGATAGAGATCACAAGTAGGCAGAGAGGCAGGCAGAGGAAGAGGAAGAAGCAGGCTCCCCGCCAAGCAGAGAGCCCGACGCGGGCCTGCATCCCAGGACCCTGAGATCATGACCTGAGCTGAAGGCAGAGGCTTTAACTCACTGAGCCACCCAAGTGCCCTTTTAATCTCTTTCTTAAATTCACCTCAATAAACAACACATTTAAAGACATGCAGCATACAAATATGGTGATTTCTCTGCATTCCTCATTCAGTTTCCCAGCTTGGTCTTTGAGAAATATATACATATAACTCAAAAGCTAGCCAAGAGCAGCTCCACTTATAGCTTCTCTGAATGTTACCTAATTATTGGAACATATTCCCCCTGGTATTAGTACAGGGCTATTGATATAGTGAAGCCATTTCTTTTCTATGATTTTTCACTTGAATGACCAAGTGTTTTATTTTTATCTGAAATAACAGCAACACACTTACAGAATTCTGCCTCAAGGTCATGTAAAATTCCTAGTCCTGTACTCCAAAGTTGTCCACAAGCAACTTGATGGATTTACTCTCTTCTAGGACATTGTCCTTGTCTGTTAAATTTATAATATCAAGTATGAAGTGACAAGTCCTGTAGGCAGGGAAAAGGAAGAGAGCTAAACCTTATGAAGGTCCATTACATTTTAGAAGTGTCTGTGCATCCAGTTTCTTAGGGCACGGAGGGATAGCCTTGGGAAGTGAAGGGCAAGGAGCTGCATCTTTTTTTTTTTCTAAGATTTTATTTATTTATTTGACAGAGAGAGAGATCACAAGCAGGCAGAGAGGCAGGCAGAGAGCGGTGGAAACAGGCTCCTTGTTGAGCAGAGAGCCTGGCATGGGCTTCGATCCCATGACCCTGGGATCATGACCTGAGCCGAAGGCAGAGGCCCTAACCCACTGAGCCACCCAGGCACCCAAAGAGCTGCATCTTGAACACCATATCACTAAGAAGATGTTAGAGGGATCAGAGTAACTAGATTTTAAACACATTTAACCCCCAAAATAGGTGACCTCCAACTCATTCATCATATGACCAGAAAAGCAGTTTATTCCAGTAAAGGGAAGTCTTTACATGTTCAATAGTTCTTCAAGTGTCTAAAACAGAGGGAATGTATGTTGAGACCTGTGCCAAGATTAATAGAAGGACTGTAAGAAAAACCTCAGGGATTTGGAGCAAAGTCATGTCTTCTTCATATGTATAAATAATTCTTTCTTAAGAAAAGAGAATTTGGCTTGCTGTAGGGTTCTACTAGAGTTTAAATAGTTGACCATGGGTGTTACCAGATAATTTTCAACCCAAATTACACATTAAACTGACAGATAAATTACATGTCTTGCAGCAAAGTTGATTTATCCCACCAGAGTGATGTGTGCCCTCAAAATATCTCCTCATTAAACAAAAGCTATAAAAAAACATGTGGTGCCCAGGGTCACTGAAAACACATTTCTTAAATTAGAAAATTCCTCAAACACACCATATAATAAGCTTGTTGTTCTAAAAATCTGAGTTCATCAAATAAACACATTTAGAAGTTTCAAAAGAAGTCTCTTATGATTATAAGGCCTGACATAAAATAACAATACTTTTCTCTTGTTCATAGGCATCTTTACAAAGAAATATTTTAGTATCAGTCATTCACAGGCATGACCTCAGAAAAGACATTTTGGACAGGAACTTGAGCAGAATGTTAATTGTCTAATTTGCCTGGAAGGTGTTAGAATGAAGTGAGGAACTACACCCACCGGGAAGGTCCATTGATATGGTTGAAGAAAGGTGGGAAGAGTAGAAAGAGGCAGAGTGCTTGGTACACAGTATATGCCTGCCTCCAGTACCATGATGATTACTGCCTCTCAGTTAATGAGGAACTATCTTATGACCCAGTCTTGGTGGCTTATAAACAATGAGTTGATTATGAAAGGCATTTTTCCACTTAAATGCTTAGGGAAAAGATAACTTCCCAATGACAGTGTCTGATTGTTCTGCTCAGCTCTTTATGGTTGGCCTTTGAATTTTATAGGTCATGAGATGGTGTCTTATGATTTTATACTTTTTAAAGTATCCTTATTATAAATAAATAATCATATTGCAGTTAAGATAATATGAGTATATCTTTCCCTTTCAACACAAAATAATCTAACTTGCAAAGTTGAAGTAGAAACTAGAGTCACCTTCTTTGACCCTGTTAACATAGGTGTTCCATCTGCAAAGATGAGGCTGTCATTAGACCGAGGGGAGTTGTCAGGCATATCAGCAATTACTATAACAGATTTCTAGTAGCTAAATGTATAATAATTTTAAGAAAGATGTCAGGTTTCCTTTTCCTCCATTTTTAGGCTATCTCTTGGAAAATAGAGGGAGAGAGATTTTGTCTTGGCACAGAAGGTATTTGCGTAAAGTTTTACCCTGTACCTACCCAACTAAGTTGAGTCTAGAAATAAAGAGACATAGCAATATAAATCTTGAAATGTTGAGGAATCTGAGAGAAACGGAAATAGTTCTATGTGTCCCACAGTATATTTAAACAATGGTAGATGGGTTTCAGAGAGAGATCTCTATCATAATGAAGCAGTATAGAATGAAAATGTCAATATGGTGTCTTCAGTACATTATTTCAGATGAAGAGAAGTCTCCAATGGATGTACAGTACATAGATATGTTAGAGACTAGAAGATGTCAGTGGTTTTGGCCCCCCACAGCTGAGAGCTCTGGAGCCTGGGGCCTTGAGGAGTGTCCAGAGCATTCAGGGCAAGGGCAAAGTAGACGTGCAGTGCATTATTCAGTGGTGCCTGCCATGGAGTAAGAATTAGAAACAGATTCTGGGAGGAATCAAGCTTTTCATCAAGCCTGGAATCAACATCATCACTACTTTAACTTCCTACTAAAAGTAAATCAATGGCAATGACTACTCAATTAAATGAAAGAAAAGCAAAAGTTAAATAGTTTCTTGTTAGTTGAGCCAGGTTTTGTATTTTATTTATTTTTATTGACGTATAATTAACATACTATGTTTAATATTTTCAAGTGTACAGGATGTTGGTTTGACAATTTCAAGCATTATTCCATGCTTACTATAAGTGCAATCACCACCATACAATATTATTATAATATTATTGACTATATTCCCTATGTATAGGGTTATTGAGGTAGGTTTTTCTTTTCTTTTTTTTTTAAGATGGGATCTTAAGAAGGGAATAAAATGATATTGGGAGGGATATATCTGAGTTAAAACTTGGATTACAGTTTTTTTAGGAAAATTACTTTGGGATTATTATTTTCTTTTTGGTAATGCAATGAAATGTCTTAAAGTGTTTAGGTTACGTCTAGATAAAAGGTAAAAATTTTAAATTTCCAAATGTGCATTTTGACAATGGTTAATGACAATATACACATTCTATCATATACTTAAATGCAAGTATAAGACTTTTTCACATATTTTATATGAAAGGTATTCTAATAGGACATAAAATAAGTACATATAAAATAACTAAAAGCAAATAAAATCTAAAAAGGGCTATTTGTTGAATTCTGTGTATCTTTTTTCCAATGGTAGCCATTCATCTTTCTGATGAATAACAGCTTTTTAATCAGTTCAGGTGATATTATTATATTGAGCCATAGAAATGGGACAGTTGTGCTTGATCTACTCAACCTAAGTCTGCCTGAAAAACAGTGTTAAAAATCTCACAGAATTTTTATAGTACCTTTCTCCTCTTGTGTAATATTTTAAAGTATTCTTGTTTTTCATTTCCATAGAATGTATTTTGCAAATATTATTCTTCATGTTTTTCCCATTGAAAATAGGTCCTAGAACTAATCATTCTGACAGCCAATTTGTCTGTTTTCTCATTTCTAGTTCCAATCCACAGTTATTTGAAAAGAATGGGTGAAATGACAATAAAAGAGAAGAAATTACTAAATTTATATTTAAGACATATTTTGTACTGAAGCTCAGAGGAAATGTTTTGATATTTAATTAAAATCATAGGTTAATAATGATCACACACTAGAACCCTCCCAATGGTCTTTACTATGTTTGTAGGTACTAAATAAAAAATTGTAAAAAATCATCAGTCTACATAGAGCTATTTGGTGGGTCTTCTGAAGTGTGTTTGCTCATTGGTCTAACTTCATGCTGCTTTATGATATTCCTTTTTAAGGGTTATTCAATCACTAATGGTGAATATAACATTACATTTGATTATTAAATATCTTCATTTTTTTCACATATTAACATTAATTAAGAACATAATAAGTTCAAGATATCAGAGCTAGGGTACTGGGGACTAGCTCTATAGTGGCATCAAGGTATTTAAAGAATAATAAGGTGGTCAGTTATAATCAGTAGTCTCTATTAAATTAAAAAACAACAGAGGTACCCAAAGACTTAGGAAAGTTAAAAAAAGAAACTAATTTTGATATGGAATATAGAAATTATAGAAGGGATTTTATTTGAATGCTATAAGCTTTGGATAATTGAACAAAGTTAAAATGTATGCCAAGCATTTAAGAATGAAGAAATAGTTTAAGCCAAGTTATAGAAAATGGAAAATATATGGTGTATTCAGGATGAAATGTAATTGAGTAAGACTGAAGTAGAAAATATATTGATAGACTGAAGAATTGGCTCAAAGGTTGGCAGATACTGTTTGGGAGCTTTATAAAGGAAATGTTTTGATATTTAATTAAAATTTAAAGATTAATAATCTTTAAATACCTTGATGCCACTATAGACCCAGTCCCCAGTAGCCTAGTTCTAAAACAAAACAAAACAAAACAAAACAAAAACATTTTATTGTGTTGGCAGTGGTAAATTTTTTTTAAAGGTTTTATTTATTTATTTGACAGAAACACAGCTACAGAGGAACACAAGCAGGGGAGTGGTTTCCCATTGAGCAGGAAGCCCAATGTGGGGCTCAATCCTGGGACTCTGTGATCTTGACCCAAGCTGAAAGCAAACACTTAATGATTGAGCCACCACGTGCCCCAAATATATATTTTTAACAATGTCCCAGCATTGTCCAGTTGGTAGCATATTCAGTGAAAATGCCACACATTTGTAGAATATGGCCCAAGTGCCATTTTCTGAATTATGATATCATTGTAACACTTCTCTGGTTCCTTCACAGAACACAGTTGTTTTATTGAGCAGTAGGCATGAAGTTAAATGACCCTTTATATCATAATGGGTGAACTTTATAGCATATAAATTATATCTTAATAAAGTCTAAAAAGACAAACTAAACAAACCTTAATGATTGGTCAGTTTAATTAAGACCGACACACAAAACCAGTTTTACACACACAAAGTTGACTTTTAATAATTGACCTCTAAATAATTAAAGCTCTTTCAATGGCAGAATAGGTTCCATTATTCTCTTAATAAAAATGACTAAATGAGTAAAAAGCACTAATCACTGAGTCTGAATGTATTTGCAATTACTACTTTCATCAGTACAAAAAGCATTCTTTAAGCATTTTTTTTCATACAGGGATAATTAAATGAAATTACAAATTATTTTTTGTAAGTGCCATCACTGGCCAAAGTCTAAGTGAGGCAAAAACTCCAGAAAGTAGTAAAGCCATCAGGGAACGGGAGAATGACAGACTTTGTATGTTTGCATCATTTAAAAAAATTTTCCAACTGGAAAGAAAAATTGAATGTTATATTTCTTCTCATATCATAGTTAACTCCATAGTAATTTAAATGTTTGTCATGCTTTAAAAATTCTGTGTACCAGTAGGCTTAGAATTTGGTAGTGATATTCATAACGTTTTACCTTAAAGAGATCTCAGTCTATATAAACATACAGAATTGGTCCACAGGATTTGTGTTATTAAATGTCAAAAATGGGAATTTTTATATGAAACTACTTGGCTTACTATTTAAAAAGTAAGGCACAGATTGATGCCTGTTTTCTGACAGGTTTTTAAAGTTATCACAATATACTCAGAAACATCACTCAAAAAACTTTGTCAACAACCCTAAATGGTACTGTTAGATACTTGGCTGCTTAATATTAAATGAATGATTAAAATATTTAGTTAATCTTCCCTTTAATGCCAAGAAGGAAGCAAAAGCGTCTTGAAGATAAGACAGTGTAAAATAATGTTAAGTCCTTATTTTATTGAACACTCTATTTCAAAAGTAGTACTAACAAGTTACATTTCTTCTAAGAAGAAACACCCAGATTATATATACTATCCTTCCCCCAGCATTTAAAATCCCTTGTTTTTATTAGTTTTGGCTTGTTCTGCTTTCTTTCTCTCCAAATCTCCAAATGCAAAGCCTGTCATAATGGCATGGAATGCATTTCTTAGAACATAAACCATTTTAGAAATATCTCTGTAGCCAAAGATAAAAGGAAGTGTAAAAAGCATGTAAATTGATTTAACATTTCCCCCCAAATAATAGCACTTTAAAATCCTGAATCTACTATCATGCATGCTTTAGGCTTAGAGGATTCAAGAGGTAAAAGAGAAAACGCTATTGCTTAAATTTATTCTTCAACTTTTGAATTCATTTTTGGAAAATGTGATTGTTTCCCACTGTGCATAAAGAAACTGAAACAAGAATATCTTCTTAGAATCAAATAGATTTGTACAAATGTCATCTTCATCTTAAAAAGATGAAAATGGAAAAGAGAAACATTTTTCTACAATTACTTATTTAGGTACATAATCATGTTAGGATTAAATAAAAACAGTGATAAACATGTGAGATACCTTGATCTGAGAATATATTAATCTGAAATTCTTAGGCAGTCCAGGATCAAGAGGCAGTTGAGATATATTTGTAAATTTCAAACAAATTTCACTATGAGAAGATCTATGATATGAGGACTTTTGCTGTAACAATGTATTATCAAAATTCACATGTGAACTAAATTTTGCTTAAAGGTTAGGCCAGTCGACATGGAGCCTGGACTATAACTTTTAGATAGCAAATCCGCTAAAATAGCTCTAGTTTAATTTTGCCTTTATGCTACAACTGCATTCACTTGCTCACTGAGGCTTGTATCTGCATTAGACTCAGTTTCCAATGGGATGAACTAAGTGTTTTTTGAAAACCAAAGTTCTGGACACTGAAAAAAGTCAGTTGCAAGATATTTACTGGGGGGAAGAACAGGCTAAAGGCAACTGCTGTTAATAAATTCCCAAACAAAATCAAAACAAAAGCCAAGTCTGTTCCAGTAGATAATGAAGACTCTAATTAGTGCAAGTCAAAAAAGTGATAAGAAAGACCCAATGCAAATATAAGCAAAGCTTTAACTAAATTGTTCAGTGGACATTTATTTGGTGCCCACGAGTATTTTGCTAGGCAACCAGAAGAGCAGAATTGGTCAAGAGAAATAAGGTCTACTTTCTCTTAAAGTTTGCTTATTCAGGTGAAAAAAATCCATTATGTAGAACACGGAGCACCAGAGAGAAGGGCTCTTTACCTGTAGAAAGCCTGCGGAATCAAACCAACAGCATTGCAGATGAGCAATGGAAGGGGGATGGGGCTGGGATAAGCCAAATGTTGACTATTGATAGATGGCAGGGAAAAGTGAGTCTATGAATACCAAAACAAAATGGGGTCATAAATGAGAAAAGTGTTGATCTAGGATTCTGTTTATGCATCCAGTAAAATAATAATAATAAAAGCATTTGATGTTTGATGTAAAATGGGATTGAATCTACAGGTATTCATTAAGTGGATTAGAGGCAAAGCATGAAGTAAGTATAATAGCCGAGATGATATAAAGCAAGCTTATATTGGCATGTATATAAACAATAACCATGAAGGAGTGAATGAAAGAAACTAGCAAGCATTGATTAAGTATCTAGCATGTGGTCAATAATGTTTTAGATGCTATGGCAACCTTATTCTCCATAAGGTGAGATGATAAACATATACAATAATAAGAAATACAATAGTATTAGAGAAGGATTTATTGGATATGTAGAGAAATGGCCACAGCAGGGTCCTCATACTTAAAGAATTTGAAATAAGTTATACTTGAAGAAAGGGATAGAGGGAAGGAACTATATGAGCCAAAGACTGAAAGTAAATGCAAGGCCATTAAAAACAGTTTAAGTTAATTAGAAATTAGATTTGGAGTTTTATATAACTAAACAGGAGGGACTGTGGGACATCAAATGGTGAGCTGAAGGGTCTGGATTTGATTTATAACAAAAAAGAAAAAAATAAAAGTAAATTAAATTCATGGAAAAAATGAAATAGAAACAAGATTAGTCTGAAAGGTAGACTCAAGTAAAGGAGATTCATCGGAATTGTTGATACTTACCTAGAATAATGAGGCAGATTTAAACAAAGCAGAATGCAAAACCTCAGAAGTAAAATTCAATTTGGTGTTTGTTATTATAGCAATATAAAGACTAAAGTAAAAAAAAGATCTGCTACTAGTATATTTCAATATGTATGTGCTAGTATATCTGTAGGAAATGAGCCTAAAAAGATACAAAGCAACTTCCAATATAAACACATCAAGAAATCATAAACATATCTTAAGAAACACATCACATGGGTTGGTAACATGAGTTGATTAAGCAAAGAC
Organism: Spilogale gracilis; assembly: GCA_004023965.1. Classification (NCBI taxonomy): domain Eukaryota; kingdom Metazoa; phylum Chordata; class Mammalia; order Carnivora; family Mephitidae; genus Spilogale; species Spilogale gracilis. The sequence continues at coordinate 40,856 of PITA01009136.1, read as the reverse complement.
TCAAGAGTTATACATCCTACAACTTAGATTACTTTATATCACCTTTCTTGTGTGTAACATTATGAACTCATACATTCAATGTTTTCTCAATTAACTGACATCTTTATTCGTCTTTAGATGCTGAAATTGTCTGTCAGAACCACAAGCTTTTCCTTATATTATGATATAAAACATCCTTTTACTATCATATTTAATGTATTATGCTATTTATTATTATACTATATATGTTGTTCCAATGCTTGCTATGTATCACACCAAATGATTCTCTCAGATGATATTATTTAGATCTAATAACAAAGTCTTTAAATTTCCTCTGGAGAAATTAGGGAGATGACTCATCTCTTGGAATTCTCCATGACCAGCATATCACAGTACATGTAAATCTATGCTATGGAGGTTTTTCCAAAAATCTCCTTTTGAATAACATGACAAAAATCCAACATTATTTCATGTTTCTTTCTTTTTTAAAACATTCTTACATTAACTACAAGAAACCCTCATGTAAAATTGCAGAGACATTGGACAAATACATGTATCCATTTCTGTGATAAATTCTTACTTCCACAAAATTATCAAAAATGTTAGGAAAAATCAGGTGCCTGGGTGGCTCCGTGTTTTAAAGCCTCTGCCTTCAGCTCAGGTCATGATCTCAAGGTCCTGGGATTGAGGCCAGCATCCTGCTCTTTGCTCAGCAGGGAGCCTGCTTCCTCCTGTCTCTCTGCCTGCCTCTCTGCCTACTTGTGTGTGCTCTAGCTCTCTCTCTCTCTTTGTCAAATAAATAAATAAAAGATAATCTTAAAAAATGTTAGGAAAGATCAAAGTATATACATAAATATCATATAAATTAATTTTTATTTTCTGGATTCTATAGATTCTGTTTAGTAGATTCACATTTTTAAACTCTTATCAGCCTGTAAAATTCAAAGTCATTTAAACTTTAAAATATTCTAACAACAACCTTAAATCGCTATTATATGTACACAAGAATTTACACATTGTTTTAGTCAAGACATTGAAAAATCTTGAAAGACAGTAGTGCATATTTTGTCCCAAATTCCCAATTTTTGTATTACTAGAACTGTGCTCATTTCCACAAACACAAAATGTTCTTCTAAAACAAGAGAAAACATTAAATATTTCAGTTTTGTTATATAACATATATTCTTAAATCACATTTTTCAAATTTAAATAGAATTTAATATTTACTTTCAAAATTCAAAAATGTGTTACTGAAAAACCAGAGATTCATAAATAATTTTTTGGCCAAAAAGAGAGGTTGGAGATGTTGCTCCCTTTCTAAAATCTGGGTTTTTGCTATTAGACGATTTAAAATTGGATCTTGGAAAAATGAAGACCTTTTAGTCTTGGTTAATCCTTTTATCCTTTTATCACTTTCTTGGCTCCCAGCCTGCTCTTATCAACCCATTAGTTAAATTTCTTTCCAAATATTAGATTCCGCTTTTAGAAAAAGAGAATTTTTAGTTAAGTTTAATTCTTATCATTTTTAGCCTCATAAAAAGAGTTCACAGCCATTCTGTCTTTTTAGCTAGAAACACATACATTTAAGCAAAGAACATAAACACAAGTCTTCATATTTCTACCAACAGAATGTCTTGTTTTCCATTTGTTAAAAACTGTTTGTGGAAGCAGCTGTGTTGGTATCTTGGGTTTGGCATTCCATATCTATCCTGCCCTTCTCCACCTTGTCTCACCTCAGGACTCTGACTGATGTGAGCTCCAGCCGCAGGGATCCTCTCCCTTCCTATTGGCCCAGGGAAACTCCAGCAGATGGTCAGGAAAGGAAGAAGTTTGAGATGAGGGCGATTATCTCCCCCATCCTGTCAAAGCCACCTCAGGCTAGAAGCCTCCTCAAGACCTTCTCTCTGTGACAGTCCTCTTCCTTGTTCTGCTGACCAGTGTCCTACCACTGCAGGTGCCTGGTCCTTGTAACATCCCTGTGCTCACTGATCATAACTTTGTAAATCTCATCTTTCTTATACTACTTTGATTGCAGTACCACTGTTAAGTCTCCGACTCTTCCAGGAGTCTTAAAGATTCCTTCTTTAAAGGAAATGGAATTCCGCCTCTCTGAATAAGATTTTTTTTTTTAAATATAATAAACTTATGTTTGTATGAGTCACAATTCTAAGTTCTTTTTGGAGGCAATAAATTCCTAAAATGTAAGATAAACGAGCACTTCAGATATTAGAACATAGCTGCTTATCTTTATACATCATTTAGATTGGTTTCTCTTCAATGCTGCTTGATTGCAGTACATTATTTCAAATACAAACAATTTCTTTAACCTTTCATTTTAATCATCTGGGTTGTTTTTTTTTTAAAGGAACATTTCTCCATTTTTGCTGTATCCAAGTTCTCAAATTTAGTGTTCAGTATCTTAAGGATTTAATTTAAGTATAAATAGCTTTAGGAGAAGGATTTTCCAGTTTTTTATTTTTTATTTTTATTTATTTGAGAGAGAGCAAGCATGGGCATGGGCTCAAGGGCAGGGGGAGGGGCAGACAGGTAGGGGAGAATCTTACCCAGAGGTCACAGCTGAGAGGAGCTCAGTCCCACCACTCTAAGTTCACAACCTGAGCCAAACTGACTGCACCACCCAGGCTCCCAGGATTGTCTAGTTTTCTTTCTTTCTTTCTTTCTTTCTTTCTTTCTTTCTTTCTTTCTTTCTTTCTTTCTTTCTTTCTTTCTTACTTTCTCTCTCTCTCTCTCTCTCTCTTTCTTTCTTTCTTTTTTTAATGGAAGTTCGGTGGCCTATTTTGATCATATAACTTATTTTATTTGGTGAGTTTTGCAGAATTTAATGTCCACTTCCCAGATGAGGGAATTGAAGTCTAGCTGAAAACAAAGCAGAAGCTGAGGCCCCCAACCTCCCCCACCCCCACTCCTGGATAGGACAAGTGTGACATTCTTCCAGGAAGCTCCCAACTATCTTAATGTTAATACCTTGCTAGAGGCGAAAACAACCTTAACTTGACAATGGCAAGGTCTCTGGTATTTTGTAGGTACCTCCTAGCATATGAAAGTTCTTTTGAAACCTCCCTTTGCCTTACTTCCCCCAATGCATGAGTATATAATCACCACTCCTCCAGACCCTGGTACAAGGGTTCTTTCTGCCCATGGGTCCTGTGTCTGTGTTCTTTAATAAAACCAGCGTTTTGCACCTAAGATGTCTTAGGAATTCGTTCTTGGTTGTCCTCGGCTCTGGACTCCACCCACTGAACCTCACCTAACCACGTCAACCCAAACTACCCCCAGGATATTTCCTACTGGTCTGAGAACTTTCATTATAATGCCTCCAGGGCTTAATCTTATATTGAGAAAATGATGACAGAAGATTCCTGACATCTAGGAGATGAGAATTTGAAAGAGCTTATTTCAGGTGATCTTTGGGCAGAGTTGGAGTTAGAAGTCAGTGATCTAAAAGATCTAAAAGATCACTCGATCTTGCCAACAAAAGAAAGTAAACAGTTAGCCTTGGTTTATGTCTAGAAGCAACACATAGGTATTTCATGAGCTTGGTGTTTTCTCTTTTAATTTTTAAAAATTAGCAACATTATTATATTTATATTATTAGGGGCTGTTTAGCCTAAGGGCAGCCATAACAGGTTCTATAACCCCCTGGTGACTTAGGCCTCTACTTATCTATAACTCGCTGATAGTTAGGCCTCTACTTACTGACACAAGGTCGGCCTTAGGCTTATTGGGACTAACAGAATGAGGGCAGTTGTGCATCTTGCTTCAGTTCCTGGAAGGATTAGGGCAGTGCATCTTGCTTCAGTTCCTGGAATTTTATCTTACCTAACCAGGCAATGGGCAGTTGACTTGTGAACTGTGTGACTCATGCTTGCTGTTTGAAATGCACATAAACCCCTAGACCCTTGCCTTTGGGGTCCTTGTTGAAACCCGCTGCACCGGGCAGGTGCTTGGACCGCAACTAGTTGGAAATAAACCTCGCTGTGTGATTTGCATTATCCTGAGCGTCCTCGGTTCTTTTTGGGGAAGTGGTTGACACCAGACTTTTTCATTTGGGGGCTTCGTCCAGGATAAGACCCCTCCTCAATAGAACTGACAACCCAGATACCAAGGTTAACTAAAAGGACCACGGAAGGAGGATTGGCCACCTCTGTCTGGAAAACTTAGAAATTCTCACCTGGAGGGACTGGAGGTCCCTATTTGGAGGGGTTCGAGTCCCCTATCTGCAGGGGTTCAAGTCCCCTATCTGAGGGGTTCGAGTCCCCTATCTGGAGGGGTTCGAGTCCCCTAGCCTAGGCAGTTATGTTCAAAGACCCGTCCTATTTGACGGAAGGGGAGCCAGGGGGTGTCCAACCTGTCTGAATGTGAAGAGTGCCTGAATGTGTGAATGTGTCTGTACGGCTCCACGGCTTTGGCTACAGAGTCTGAATGGGCTGCACCCTGAGTCTCGTGGGGCATCATATAACATAATGGTCATTAACCCACACAGGGGTAACCTGGTCCGGGGTTTATACAGATAGACCTTAGCTAAGATGCCCCAAAGTTCCCGCAAGGGACACGAGCAGAACAGCATCTGAGAGTGCCCCATCCTTTGGCTGTGAACCCGTTCACAATGGGAGGGAAGCCCAGTGAACCCACTGTCCTAGATTGTGCACTTATGGCCAGAGATGCAGCAACACTCTGAGCTGTCAGGTGCTGCACTGTGGCCGCGGGGCCCACCGACTGCTGCGCCTGGGGGCCCAGAGGCTGGTGGGAGGAGACACCCTGCGCAGCTGTCAGAGCCCATGCCAGAGGTTCCCAGGGGCCTGGTGGCTCCACCCAGCATGAGCAGGAGGCTCGGGCGGGTGGCCCAACACAGAAGCCTGAATTCTGGTGTAACAGTTTACAGTTGGTTACTCTTTAGTCTTCACTGGAGATTAAGGTTTCTAAAGAGTGCAAAATTCTGCGGACTGTAACCAAGACTGATGGAAATAAGGGAAACAACTCTGTATGTGGTAAAGTAGGAGATTAGTAAAAAAGATAAAGAATGGGAATGCATTTGTTGAAGGCAAAAGAAGGTAGTTTTGTCCTAAGTGAGATGGTTGTTTGGAAAGAAATGGCTTGGGACAACATCCAAATGCAAAGGAAAGTTGTATAAAGGTTTGTGGAGGGAAAACTTTGGAACAGAATTTTAAATGTGGTCAGTATGGACCAAGATTGAAATAAATGCATTTTAAAGTATAAGATTGAAACTCTGCTTTGCCTGCCCAGAGAAATCAGTTTCTGTGATTTACACTTAATCCTATTTAGGCTTGTACTTTAAAACTCTAAGGTTTTACCATACTTCCCAAGATTTAAATCATATATGAAGTCTTCTTAATTTGTTAGGCCTTTTATTTAATTTGCTAAGTCACTTGGGAAGTACTGTTAAACAAATGAGAAGTCTTAGGTTACATTTAAATGGGTGCTCTAACTATTCTGGAGGTAATGTGTCCTATCTAAAGTTTTAATGTATTAGTACAAGATCATCAAATGTTGTACTTCCTTATCAATCCTATTGTGGTAACTCTCAAATTTGATCATTGGCAATATCTGTTTCTAAGTTTTTACAATTGTGATTATCTTGCAGAACAAGTTTCATCTGCAAGGAGATTCATGTCAAGGTAGGGAGAGTCTCCATTTCTACCACCAGGCTCTGTTGCGGGGATCCAGGGGGCTGCAAGAAGGCCCATAAGTTTATCTAAGATTAGTGCAGTGACTCAAGATAAGGATGAGTCCCCAGAGGCTTTTCTGGAAAGGCTTATTAAAGCCTATAAAATGTGCAGCCTGATCGACCCTGAGGCACCTGAAAACCAGAGAGCAATTAACCTAGCCTTTACTAGCCAGTCAGCGCCAGACATAAGGAAAACTTGGCTGAATTAGTGAGCATAGCAGAAGAGGTGTTCAACAACAGGGGATGAAAGGCAGACTAGGAAAAAGGGGATTGGGCTAAAACCAGGACAGGAAAAATAGTTCTTCCTTGATGACTGGGGGCAAAGGCTAGTAAGCCAAATAATCAGTGCACTCATTTAGGGACATGCAAGCTTGAGGAATCTGTGTGTAAACAGTTCCAGGTCTCCATACTATAGCACATGACTCAGGATGTGGTAAATAGATGTGCTCAATGTTAGGAGAAGACTGTAGGAGGAACCAGGATGGGAAGAGAAAAAGAGAGAAAGGGATAGGGAACCAGGAGTTTATTGGGATTGTTAACCCTCTCTCCTATTCTTTCCTGGGTAACTAAAATTGGTCATGGTAAATTTTGTTCAGAGATTTAAATGGTCTTTTGGCTGTTAAAATATAGATCTGGCCCTGAGAATATAGAGGCCTCTCACCTGAATGAGTAAGATTCCTCATTATGAACAAGTAAAGGGGGGAATGTTAGGCCTGCTTAGCCTAAGGGCAGCCATAACAGGTTCTATAACCCCCTGGTGACTTAGGCCTCTACTTATCTATAACTTGCTGATAGTTAGGCCTCTACTTACTGACACAAGGTCGGCCTTAGGCTTATTGGGACTAACAGAATGAGGGCAGTTGTACATCTTGCTTCAGTTCCTGGAAGGATTAGGGCAGTGCATCTTGCTTCAGTTCCTGGAAGGATTAGGGCAGTGCATCTTGCTTCAGTTCCTGGAATTTTATCTTACCTAACCAGGTTATGGGCAGTTGACTTGTGAACTGTGTGACTCATGCTTGCTGTTTGAAATGCACATAAACCCCTAGACCCTTGCCTTTGGGGTCCTTGTTGAAACCCGGTGCACCGGGCAGATGCTTGGACGGCAGCTAGTTGGATATAAACCTCGCTGTGTTATCCTGAGCGTCCTCGGTTCTTTTGGGGGAAGTGGTCGATACTGGACTTTATCAATATTAGTGTCAATTTCTTGGAGTAGGCAGTAAAGGGGTGGGGCCTGCACTTCTAGATTGGGAAGGATTGGTCTTTTGCTTTTGTAAGATAGTGTTTTTATTTTTATTTAGCAAATAATTTTGTTTCATGAGACTCACTTTCCACTGAAACCATGGGACAATCAATAATAGAGGATCTAATACCATGTATTAGAGAATGTCTTCTATTTTAACAAGATTTCTAAGGTACTCAGCTTTACTCATTATAAGTCTAAAAAACAGGTGCCATTTTTTTCATCCCCTATTTAGAACTGAAATACAAAGTAACTTGTTCAAGGTTTGCACGGAAGCATTCTTGGTTACAGACTTTATCGTGTTCCACTCTCCCACATATTTCAGGATATTATACTCAAAAATTCATCATGGATAACCAACATTTCTGGTCATTTCAATTCTATATTTTATAGACTATGGACCATAATGCTCTAATCTGATCTAAGTAGATTTGGATTCTTTTCCTGACCATTGGACTGGGCACCACCCATAGTTCATCAGAATAGTCCAGGGAACTGCAGATATTTTTATAAGGACAAAGAACAAATATTTGAGGTTTGGGAAGAGGTAGCAGAGAAACACATACTAGCAGATAGATAAACTCAATCGTTACCAAAAATTTAGTTTCCTGAATATAAAACAGCTTTCAGGATGAGGATTTCTTTGCTCTTTGAGCTCAACCTAAGTCCACCATACTCAGCAGAGAAAGGGCTATACCATACCTGTGTAGGTGGGGGGGCTCTCATGATTGTGAAGGAAAGGGTGTGGAGATTCTAAGGTCATTAAAATTTTTAAATACTACATTAATTGATAATAAGTACATAAATTCACGAAGTGCTGAGTTGTTTGAAGATCTTTAAAGGTATAGAGACTCCAGCTTTCTAGGTTTAACCAGCAGATTATAGGATGAGTAATTTTGTCTGTGGGGAGGTGATTTCATCTGGGCACAGAGAAGCAAGCAGTTCCTGTTGACTCAAGAGGGGTATCGGTGGAAAGCAGGGACTTGGGTGTCTCGTTGGATGCTGTGCTGCTGTAAACTAGGTCTGGGGAGAAACTCAGAAAAAAAAAATGTTTTAAGACTTATTTATTTGAGAGAGTGTGAATGGGAGCACAGGGGTGGAGGGGCAGAGGGAGAGGGAGAGAGTACCCTGAAGCAGATTCCCTGCTGAGCAGAGAGTTCTGTGGCGCTGGATCCCATAGCCCTGAGATCATGACCTGAGCTGAAGTCAAGAGTTGGCTGCTTAACCAACTAAGCCACCCAGGCACCCCTGTTACCTTATAGTCTTAAGAATATTTTTTAAGAGGAGACAGGAGGTGTCAGAACAGCTTTCTTCCATCATTTCCCACTGGTATCAATAACTAAAGACCAGTAACCAGTATTATAAAAATTTGCAGAGTTTTGGAAAATGTGTGAATTGTCCACATCTGTAGATTTATAGATTAGCAATAACAACAACACACTTCCAATTGAGATAAATTTGGAATGTAATCAACTTTGTAGTCTGGCTGGAAGAGAGGAAAGAAAGAAACAATCCTAAGGGATAAAATGGGAGGGGTACCTACTTAATAACTGACAAAGTTACTCTTGTCACACTGATGAACAGAGATTTCCACTCCCAGCTGTGACCTTCTACAGGGAAGTTACAGGATTAGTCTACCTGAAAAGCAACAAGCTGCAAATCCTTTTTAAAGGAAAATAAGTTCTTATAGAACTCAAGGATTGAATAAAATTATTTTGCCATGTTATGTAAATACATGAAAACATAGGTAAGAACTCTTCATGGATGTGACTTATAGAAAGCAGAAATTTATAAATATAATTGCAAATTAGAAATCAAATCACAATGTCAATTAAAATTGAAATTCAAGATATTATTTTAATACCTTGATGACTGATGTCTAGCTGAAATTAACTCACCATTGTGAGGTTTGTGTTTTACTGCTATTAACTGGTTATCTAGGACTGACCACACCCGTATGGGAGAGCTGATTTAGTTCTCATTCCGCTTGTTCCGTTTTGTTGAAATTCTCCCCAGTGCATTCGTTTGCTGCAAATACATTATTTTGCCTGTTTTTTTGCATCTTATTTTTCCTATAACTTGTAATACTTGGAGATTTTTGTTATTTTAATGAAAATCCCAGTTGCAACTGCTGAAATGGTATGTTAGTACTTGGGTATAATGTGGTCATCAGAATGATTCCAAGTATACAATCAAAACTAAAACTATAAATTACACATGCCAAACTTCTGAAGACCCATAATAATTTATGTTCTCAAAGCTTTTTCTTGATAAATCCTTGCATGGATTATTATTATTGCCTCCTACACAGCAACATCCACTCTTGTTCCTCTGAAGTTCATTCTCTGTACTAAAATCTACCCTCTCTACCTGACTAATTTCTTAACACTCACAATTTTGACTTTTATGGTTTAAGTAAATGGTGATTTGCCAAAAATGCTTCAATCTCTGTAGATGAACTCTGTGCAGAATGCTTTTATCACATTTGTGAACCAACTTTTAAATAATTGTAATGCAAACTTATCCTTCAAGTATCAGATTAGGTATGTTTTTCTCCCTCATATTTTCCCTGATTAGGCCATACTTGTTTTTTCTTCACATATTTTTTTTTTCATATTTTTAACACTATTTTTTTTTTAGAGCAGTTTTAAGTTTAAAGCAAAATTAGGGCACCTGGATGGCTCAGTCATTAAGTATATACCTTTGGCTCAGGTCATGATCCTGGAGTTCTGGGATCCAGCCCTGCATTGGCCTCCCTGCTTGATGGGAGGTCTTCTTCTTCCTCTCTCATTCCCCCTGCTTGTGTTCCCTCTCTAGCTGGGTTTCTTTCTGTCAAATAAATAAAATCTTTTAAAAAAGTTTACAGCAAAATTAAGGAGAAAGTATAAAGATTTCCCATAGACCCCCTTGGCCTCACTCATGCACAGTCTGCTTTATCATGTACCCACCAGAATGGTACACTTGTTATCATTGATATACCTGTGTTAATACATTCTGATCACTCTGTAAGGCTTTTTAGGCAAATGAAAGAGACCCTAAGGCAAAAATGACCCGTAGGATGAGCTTTATTGCCAGCACCCTTGGGTGAAGTTCTACGACTCGGGAGAGGAGAGTCGGGGGAAGTTGCGCCCAGTTTGGGGAGTGCAGGGGTGGTGGTGGTGGGGGTTAAGCCTTATTGGTTCCAGGTCTGGACTTGGATGGGTGTTTTCCCATATTAGGCAAGGGAGTATCGTGTCTCTATGTGATTGGCTGGGGGTGGGGAAAGCCCAGACGAGGGTGGGTGGTCTCTGGCTGGAAAGTCCCGGATGGAAAGTTTTGGTCCCCTGTCTAGGTTTCGATGTACTGGAGATGGACATGGTGGCCACTGCTGTTTTGGCTGGAAGATCAACCATCTTGACCATTTTGGGTGCCCCTGTCTCTCAGCCAGCCCAACATACTCCAAGTCCATAATTTACATTAGGATTCACTCTTGGTACCACATATCCTATGGGTTTGGGCAAATGTATGATGCCATACATCCATTATTATGGTATCATAGAGAATATTTTAACTGCCCTAAAAATAACTCTGTGCTGTGCCTCTTCATCCCTCCCCCAACCCCCCCCCCAAACCCACTGATTTATTCAGTTTCCATAGTTTTGCCTTTTCCAGAATGCCACATACTTAGGAGCATACAGTATGCAGCCTTTTCATGCCAGAGGCTAACTCCGGCTGAACCAGGGATCCCTAAGGGAAGAACAGTGTTGGCAAATGAGAGAGCCCCGAAGATTCTTTTCTGATCACCTGCTGGGCATTTCTGTCTTGCCGGCTTTCAGTGTCTTATTTATAGGCAACAAGTTAAAGATTCTCATAAAGGAATTTTTTTTATGGAGAATGATTTTTTATTACACAGTGTCTTTGTTAGAGAAATATAGTACTTTTGTGAAACATAGTGCTCTAATCAGTGAAACGTGTTTTTGCAGGTGAACATATCTACAATTTAGAGTTATCTCCTTCAACCGAACCAAGGACATGTTAATCAGTAAGGTTTTTTACAATTTTTACATTTGGCGCCTAGACAATAAAGGGTAGACTAATGATATGGTGTTTTAAGCAGGTCTTATAGACAAGAAAGTAATTGAAAGGCTTAGATGAGTTATGTACAAAGTTTTAGCTACATTATTAATACAATGACCAAAAGCTAGTTTGTCTGGCATCAAGGAGAAAGATAACTTATTTTGCAAAGGTTGAAGCACTTGCTCAAGCCTCTTTTTTATGACTGGGTACAGAACTCTTTATTTATGGATTCTTTGTGTGTGTGGCAATGTTCTTGTTAGTACAGTTTTATTTTTTATATTAGGCCTTTTATTTAACCATTCAAGAGCCTTGACAATCTCCCTCATCAGGAAAGGGAAAGCACAAAAAGTACACTCTTGACTAGATTTAAAGACTGCAAGGGGTTTCACTTGGCTTAGAACACCCTGAGGCCCTGTCAAGAATAATGTGCTTTACTTTAAGAGTAAAGACCAATCAGTAGAAAGAGGAGATGCCAGTTTTGCACCATCAGCAGGAGCAAGGCTCAGACTGCCCTGTCCTCACTGTGACCACGTCAGGCCCCATGGGGTTATTTTCCAGAGATAGGAGCTGTGCTTTTACTGCTACCTTCTCACTGAGACTTATGAAAAGTCAATGAGTTTCCTGGTGAGGCAGGAGCTGTGCTTATGTTGCCCTCTTCCCTGTGGTGACTCCATCAGCTTGTGAGACCTGGTGGCTCCCAACACTCATTTTAGCTTTCTTTCTTTCTTTCTTTCTTTCTTTCTTTCTTTCTTTCTTTCTTTCTTTCTTTCTTTCTTTCTTTCCTCCTTCTTTCTTTTTCTTTTTTTTAAAAGATTTTATTTATTTATTTGACACAGAGAGAGAGAGATCACAAATAGGCAGAGAAGCAGGCAGAGAAAGAGGAGGAAGTTCCTCTTTCATATTTAAATCTATGACCCATTTTGAGTTAATTTTTGTGAAGAGTGTGTAGACTCATTTTTTTTTTTTTTTTTTTTTTTTTTTTTTTTTTTTTTTTTTTTTTTTTTTTTTTTTTTTTTTTTTTTTTTTTTTTTTTTTTTTTTTTTTTTTTTTTTTTTTTTTTTTTTTTTTTTTTTTTTTTTT
>PITA01009136.1:0-28694 GCA_004023965.1 Spilogale gracilis | reverse complement strand
TCTTTGTCAAAGTCCAGTTGGCTGTATTTACTTGGATCTCTTTCTGGGCTCTCTATTCAGTTTCACTGACCTATTTGTTTTGTTGACTGTAACTTTATAGTAAGTGTTGAAGTCAGAAAGTGACAGTTCTTCAACTTTGTTCTTCTCCTTCAGTATTGTTTTGGCTACTCTGAATTTTTTCCTTTTCCTGTAAATTTTAGAATCAGTTTGTTGATATCCAGGAAATAACTTGCTGGAATTTTCATTGTAATTACACTGACTATAGATCAAATTGGGAAGAATTAGCATCTTGACAACATTGAGTCTTTCCACGTGTAATGTGTAATATCTCCACATTTATTTAGTTCTTTGATTTCATTCATCAGAATCTTACAATTTTCTTCAAATAGATCTTGCATTTTTTAGATGTATATCTAAGTATTTCATTTTGGGGGGGTGTTAATGTAGATAGCATTGTGTTTTAAATTTCAAATTCCATTCATTGCTTACATAGAAAAGTAAGTGCTTTTTGTATATTCACACTATATCCTATAACCTTCCTGTACTCATTAATTAGTTCTAGGTGGTTTTTGTGTGTGTGTGTGTGTGTGTATGTATGTGTGTTCTCAGATTTTCTATATGTCATTTGTGAACAAGGACAATTTTATATCTTCTTCCCAATATATGTACTTTCTTTCCTTTTCTTGCCTTATTGCATTAGCTAGAACTTCTAGTATGATATTGAAAAGGAGTAGTGAGAGGGAATATCTTTATCTTTTACCTGGTATTATTGGGAAAGCATTGAGTTTCTCCTCATTAAGTTATCTGCTGCTATTGAATGAAGGAGTCTAAAGGTGTCAGTTGTATCCAGTTTGATTGATTGGTGATGTTTAAGTTAATCTACCCACATATTGATTTTCTGCCTGCTGGAGTTGTTCATGTCTAAGAGAGGGGTGTTTGAAGTCTTCATCTCTGGTGATGGATATACTGATTTTTCTTGTATTTCTTATTTTACCTCATGTGGTTTGATGCTGTGGTTAGGTGCCTACATTAAGTATTGTTATGTCTTCTTAGATAATTAAGCCCTGTAGCATTATATAATGCTCTTATTGTCCCTGATAACTTTTGTTGCTTTGAAATCTGTTCTACTGGAAATTAACAGAGCTAATTGGGCTTTCTTTTAATTAGTCTTAGGACAATACATTTTCTTTTGTCCATTTGCTTTTAATCTATATGAGTCTTTATATTTTAAGTGGGTTTCTTGTAGAAAGCATATAGTAAGGCTGTGTTTTTGATCCACTCTGACAATGTCTACCTTTAATTAGTGCATTTAGATCATTGACATTCAAAGTGATTATTGGTATAGTTGAATTGATATCTACCATATTTATTACTGTTTTCTATTTGCTGCCTTTGTTTTTGTTCCTGTTTTTGTTTTCATTCTTTTACTGCTTTTTGTGATTTAATAGAAAATTTTATATCATTTAACTTCTCTCCTTTCTTAACAAAACAGTTATACTTCTTTCTTGACCATTTTTAGTGGTTTCCAGGGAGTTTTCAATATACATTTACAACTAATCTGTCCATTTTCAAATAACATTATATTGTTTCATGGAAACTGTAAGTACCTTTTAATAACAAAATAATTCTTATTCCTTCTTATCATCCCTTATATCATTGATATCCTTCATTTTATTTACATATATACATTCATAAGCATATACATACACATAAAATATAGACATAGATATGAGCATACATAATCAAATACATTGTTGGCATTTTATTTTGAACAAACTATTATCTGTTAGATAAATGAATAAGAAAACTAAAAGTTTTAAGTTTATTTTCACTTATTCCTTTTTTGATGTTCTTGCTTTCCATATGTAGATCTGTTTCTGATCTATATCACTTTCCTTCTCTCTGAAGAACTTCTATTAGCATTTCTTGCAAGGCTGCTCTGCTGGCAGCATATTTCCTTAGTTTTGTTTGCCTTACAAAGTCTTTATTTCTCCTTCACTTTTGAAGAATAATCTTACAGGGTACAGAATTCCAGCTGAGTTTTTTTTTTTCCTCTCTCTCAACATTTTAAATATTTCACTCCACCCTCTTCTTGCTAGCATGGCTGTTAAAAAGAAACCAGAACTGGGTGCCTGGGTGGCTCAGAGGGTTAGGCTTCTGCCTTCAGCTCAGGTCATGATCTCAAGATCCTGGGATCAAGCCCCACATCGGGCTCTCTGCTCGGCAGGGAGCCTGCTTTCTCCTCTTTCGCTTCCTGCCTCTCTGTCGATTTGTGATCTCTCTCTGTCAAATAGATAGATAAAAATCTTTATAAGAAAAAAAAAAAGAAGAAAGAAACCAGATCTAGTTTTTACCTTTATAGGTAATGATTTTTCCCCCTTTGGATTTTATCAGGATCTTTTCTTTATCCTTGATTTTCTGTAGTTTGAGATGATATGTTTTTGTTGTTGTTGTTGTTTTTCTTTTCCTTTACTCTGCTTCATCTTCTTTAAACTTGCTGGATCTATAGTTTGGAGTCTGACTTTACGTTGAGGAAATTCTTAGTTATTGTTTCAAACATTTCTTCTGTTTGTTTGTCTCTTTTTTCTCCTTCTGGATTCCCATTACTTGTACATTAGACCTTTTGTAGTATAACTGTAGTATACCACAGTCCTGGAATAGTGTGCTCTATTTTTTTGTTTGTTTTTTGGCTTTGTTCCCTTGGATTTTCAGTTTTCAAGATTTGTTAATATATCCTTGAGCTCAGAGATTTTTTTCCTCAGCTAATACTCCTTCAAAGACATTCTTCCTTCTGTTAAACTGTGTTTTATCTCTAGCATTTCTTTCGGTTCGTTTCTTAGGGTTCCCATTTGCTGACATTGCCCACCTGTTCAGGCATGCCATTTACTTTATCCATTAGAGCCACTAGCATATTAATTTTAGTTGTTTTAATTTCCCAGTCTGACAATTCCAATATGACTGCCATGTATAGTTTCGATGCTTCCTTTGTCTCTTCAAATTAAGTTTTTTGCCTTATGGTCTGTCTTGTAATTTTTTCTTGATAGCCAGCCTTGATTACTGGATGAAAGGAACTGCTGTCACTAGGCTTTTAGTAATATGATAGATGTGTATGGTGGGGAGGTGTTCTATATTCTTAGGATTAGTTCTTAGTCTTTCTGTGAGTCTATGCCTCTGGACTGTGAAGTTGACAGTGGATTTATTTATCTCTTCTTTCTCCTCTTTGAATGGGAGAGGTAGAATGGGCTGGAGCTAAGTATTTCCCTTCTCCAGTTTGGAAGGCTAGAGCAAGTTGGAATTGGGCATTTCCACTCCCCAGGCCATTTAGGCTCTAAGATCTCAGCAGACTAGGCTCTGGTTAACTAGTTTCCCTTGTAGGCAGCCCTTGTTAAGATAAACAGTGCTCTGGAGTATTTCAAATTATTCCTTTGCCCCTCTTCCTCAGTTAGAAGAAGGGGATTTTTCTCAGATAATTGTTGTGTGAACCTGGTCTAGTTCCTGGAGGTAAATCTCATAAAATTGTGGAGTCTTCTATGACTGGGTCCCCCTGGAGTTTTTAAATAGTAGAGTTGTCCACACTGAATCTCCAGCAATTCATCAATTACAGTTCTGGTTGTCCTACCCTGGTGCAGATTTCTCTGGTGGTTTCAACTTGTTAGGCTCAGCTTGGGTAAGTTGTTAAATTTTGTACTTGCCTGTTGGTCTCTTCAATCTCAGAAGCAACAGTTTGCTTGGTATCCTTACCCATCTTATGGATCCTAGAAGAGTTGTTGATTTTCAGTCTGTTTAGTATTTTCCTTGTTATTAGGGTGGAGTGGTGGCTTCTGAGCTGCTTACATGCAGAACTGGGAACTGGAAGGTCCCCCTTTATTAAATTTTAAAGTATCTTTGTTGCTGTGGTTCAATAGGTAGCCAATTTGTTATTCAGCAACCCATGATTTTATCTTAAACAAGTCTTCAAAATGCCTTTATGTCTTGTGGTATTTTCTCTGTTCCAAAAGGTCATCCCTCATGGGTATCTTTTTCAACTAAAACTATCTTAGAGGGTCCCTGGAAAATCACAAAGGATTTGCTCTTTCAACTTGTAAAAAGAGAACTGTTATAAATAATTAGCTTTATTTGATATGGTTACTGTTCATGAGCATGGAAAAATGGCATGTCAAAAGATATGGTAACACTCTTCAGGTTAAATTGGTATAGGTAAGATATGATTGATATAAATAGTTCAGAGATCACAGGCCGTATGGAAGGGTCTAAAGAATTCTCGATGCCCTTGTTGTCTATAACATTTCTCTTTTTGTCAGAATCCTGGTGTTGCTTTGCTTACAATTGGATAATGGTATAGTGCCATGAATTATAAATTCAGTTATGTTTAAGATGTTAAATCAGTTCCAACTTTTCTTCTTTGGTTTAAATATAATGTCTTCTAGGCCAGTGCTTCTTCTACCTATAAGGTCTTAATGATACACAGATATTTCTTAACCTTTGATAATAGAACCTAAATTTTGTCCATGTATTTGGGGTGGAAATATACAATTCCAGATCATTAGTTATGGCTGAGAAAACCAGTTGTGGTAACATAATTACCTTTTGATGGTAAATGATTTAAGACGAGCATGGATTCAACTCTGGCTGGTAAAATGTAATGAGAAGTCTGCTGTTTGGCTGCCAGTAAAGATTTTCTCTGTGATAAAAGTAGGCCCATGAGGAAAGTTTGCCTTCCTGCCTGTGTTTATATGAACTCCAAGAGACTGTGATAGCTGAATTGTTTTGATTCCAGTGGAAAGACATTTCATGACAAAAGTCAGATCCTAGTGTTTGAAGAAAAATGGGAAGCACTTAGGTAAAGCATGAACTTTCAGAATTTCCTGAAACTGCTTTGTCAGGAAATTTTTTAATTGATATTTTTAAATAGTTTTAATCCATTGTAATCAATTATCTTGATATTGTGGACCAAAGCCCCCATGCATACAGAACTTGGCATATGGTGAAGCCATAGAGATATCCTTCAGATTCACTATTGGAACATGCTGTCAAGTGTCCACCCAAAGCTGAGATGTTTATAGAGTGTAATCCTCTCATGTTTATTCTGGAGCATCATGTTTTGATTAAGAGAAACCTTGGAGACTTGCCTTATACTCATAATTTGGAAGTAGAGACTTCATCTATACTAACTTCAGAAAGATTGAATGTAAAGCAGTGAGATATTGACTAATAAATGAAATCATTGTTTGACGTATTTTACTAAGTGATTTTCAACTAGAACAGGGAAAACCTGGTTTCCAGAGCTTTTTTAATTTTCCAGAACTTCAAGCTTTGCCCAGGAGGGTTGAGTAGATATAGTCACTGTGTCACTTGAGGAGTCACCTACCTTTTCCTGAAATTTCACCTTGGTAATTCATCACTTGATATCTTGGAGGCTTTTCTGTTTTCAGGCTCATCTTACAAATGGTTAGCTCTGAAGGAAGCAGTAATTTAAAACAGTTAGAGAAAGATCACTGTGAAACCAAGATAGGGGCCATGAAAGTAGAGAGGAAACTTAGACAGAGAAAGTTACCTTCCTTACCAAATTCAAATCTTTGCTTGGATTCTGACACCTTTTTTTGAGTAGGGGATGTTTAATTAGATTACAAAGCTATATTATCATGGTATTTTAATTCGGGAAGGGACCCTATATATCAGGTTGTCCAACTGCATTTTAAAAATGAGGATGAAGTTCCATAAAATTCAAGTATATTGCGATCCAATTTATAGGAAAGACTCTGTCTCTGTTTTTGCTGTTAAAGTATAGCCGAAAATGCTCCTTAGAAAGTAAATTTTTGAATCTAAGTAGTGACCCAAATTGCTTTTTACAGAATAGCAACTGGGAACCAGGATAAAACTGAAAATCTTTCTTTCAGTAAAATGGTATCTCACTTGTTAGGATAGCAGTTTTCGACAGTACAAAGAGACTGGATTTGATTGGTTCATAGGACAGAATATTAGTTGTGAGATATGCATGCTTTAGGATTTAATTATTCAATCAACTTTCTTAAAAAGGAATAATGCATCACTTTCACTTTGGGAATTGAACTTGAGATGAAAGGAAGAAAAGAACTTTAGCTCTTGTAATTTTGCAGTATTTTATCCTACTTATTTATTTTATGCTTAAACTCCTGCTGTTCTGTATACTAAGAGAAGTAAGGCAGTATTATCAGAACTTCAGAGGGCTGTCAAAAGATATTCTGTCAACTGTGGGTAGTCAGTATGATAACAAAGAAGTAGAGCATTGGAGTCAGCTATGATTCCCTGATTGACATAAAATTTTACAAAATAAGCTCAGAGCTCACATCCAGCAAGTGGAACTCGCTACTCTATTAGAAATTGTTATGCCTGCAACTAGGTGCTTCATGATAGCACTTAGCAATGTGCAAAGAGTGCACTAACTATGGTAGACAATCTATTTTGCAAACATCTAATGGATCTGGCAAAGCTGCAGAACCTTTAAAAGTGGTATAGTAAGGGGCGCCTGGGTGGTTCAGTCGTCAGGTGTCTGCCTTCGGCTCTGGTCATGATCCTGGAGTCCAGGGATTGAATCCTGAACTGGGCTCCCTGCTCAGCCAGAAGCCTGCTTCTCCTTCACTCACTCCTACTGCTTGTGTTCCCTCTCTCGCTGTGTTTCTCTCTGTCAAATAAATAAATAAAACCTTAAAAAAAAAGTGGCATGATAAAATTTGTCCAGAAAAATGTGGGAAAAGACTAGACTACTTTGCCAAACTTAAAAGATATCAGGGAAGGCTTTATTTGAAAAGAGAGGATGCCTGGTATGAAAAACCAGTGTTCTTTGAGAATGAAAACCTTGTGTCACTTGAGAAAAGCAACTGAATGACTTATGTATAACAATGAGTAAGGGGGAAAATTAATAAATAGATAAGCATACCATTTAGCAGAGAATGTTTAAAGCTGTAAATGGTGTACTAACCAATAAACTAAATTATTTCAGCATGTAGAGTATCTCTGTATGTATCATCTAATATTAGCAGATTTCTATCATTTTTAAGACTGTTCATTAAGGAAAATGCACAATATTCTAGTTACTTAATGAATTACAGAAATCTGAGTCAACATTTAAATGAGGGAGAATCAGTCTTCCTGCTGAGCAGGGGGCCCGATATGGGGTTTGATCCTGGGTCTCCGGGATCATGACCTGAACCAAAGGCAGTCGCTTAACCAACTGAGCCACCCAGGCACCCCTTATCTTGCCACTTTTAACGTCATAACTGAAACGATCCATTGGGCACTTTGTAAGTAGACTAAGGGAATCTCCACGGAAAGGTGATCTCATTTGTAGCATCAACAGCTTTCACAGTGTCTAACATATAAGGGACTCTTTAATTAATGCTTGCCAAATTGAAGTTGACCTTTGTTAACATGGCAAAAACTGCAAAAAGCATTAAGAGAACTTGCAAGACCAAAGTCTGAACATACTAAGGCATATTTGTTAGCACAGAGAATCTTTCTAAAGAGATTAATGAAGAAGTACAGCAAAAGAATGGAGTCAGGCAGAGAATAACTTTGCTTTTATTTTAGTATGAAATTACATTCCTTCCATGATGAAGGGTGGGATAAATTTCCTCTCGAATTGCTTATGAGCTATTTAGCCCTCCTTTACAAATTATTCTACCAAGAACTTAATGTATTTTCAGGAATGTTGGTTCTTGTACTTGAAATTGTGTCTTTTTCCTCCATGTTAATTACGATATGAAATAACTCCCTCACACAACCACCTCATAAAATGTCCCATCTTCTTGTTCAAGTAATCACTTTTGCTGATCATAGTCGTTACAATTGAAATTGATGAGAAAAAATATACACAAAAGATAACATCTCAACATTTTAATAGCATGTGTTAAACATTAGATAAAATTAATAAGAATGTTGAAAGCTATGTTTAACAATGTGATTAGATGGCAAGAACATTCTAATTATCTTCCAGAAAGTGCAGTTGTTTTCTTAGAAAAAAGCTTGGACTTTATGACAAATGGCACAAAAAGAGAAGCAGGTTAGTGAAGGTATACCTCACATAATCAATTGGAAGACCATCACCAAGCTTCGAGTGACCACAGTGGTTTGGACTAGAAAGCAGGGAAGAAATTTGCTGTATAAATACTTTCAAAGAAGCAAAGTAACTCAAAGGCAAAAAATATCATGCATGATCACTTGGGACTTATTTGTCTAGATTATAAATTATAAAGCTGACGCAAAATCTTCTGTTAATTTTTGTGCTTTCTTAAGATCTTACTTTTCCAGATCATTCATTTTTACTCCACATGTCATAAGGATTCCCTAAAATCTGTAAAATTGTTCAATTTTATAAATCATACTTGATACTTTAAAAAATATGGTTATAATTACATTAAGTCAACAAAATTTTGCTAACTTTAGTTTATTGAGATTGATACATTTTTATGCTCAATTTTCATAAAAGCTTTCAATAATTGGAATGTCCCAGTGTTCAGGAAGAGAAAATCACCAAAGGGGAACTACAGATTAAGAAAATTTTACATTTTTATTACTTCCTATTATACATCTTTTGAAGTCAGGCTAAATTGCTTTCCATAAAACTTTGGGGTTCTACGTAGCAGGGTTACATGGGAATTGGATTTATTAGATTTGAAATTTGCCTGGTTTTAATTTTATTTAGTGTTAGTTTATTAAATTGCCTCAAAGTAATTACCTCAGACCCAGTTGATAAATCATACCCCCGCCCCATGGTGTTTGGTTGTCTGACCCTTCAGAGGGACTGAGGCATTCATGGGAGCTGTTAATCACAAGTTACAGGAGATCTAGACAAACACAGAAGCCCATATTTGAGAGAAATATTTACTTCTGCTGACTTTTTGTTTCAATAGCTCCTGGGGATTCTAATCTCTCCGAAGTTCCAGAGGTATTTTGAGAAATAAACCATCAAAATAGCAATCTCCTGGGTGTCCTTCCTCCCTCCTAGGAATCAGCTGACTTGGGTCCCACCATTCCCTGCGTGAGAAGGATTTTATTAGGCACCACTGTGGCACTTTGCTATGAACCCCAGCGGCTCAGGGAGAAATGGGCTAGGATTCCAAAGCTGCAAGGCGATCATAGTTTGTTGTACCTCGTTTAGCTCCACTGCTGTGCTCTCTCTGATTCATCCCCCTCCACCCCCCTAATACCCCCCCATCCTCCCCGCCCCCCCACTGAGAGCCAGCATGGGAGATGGGGTTGGGTGTTCTGGGAGTCTTTGTTCTATTTCCTGCTACCAGATTCTCATCTGTCATGTGACCACTTGGGAGGTTTGGACTAATACTATAATAAGTATTATAGTCAGCAAAATCAGAGCGGGAAGAAGGTTTGTGTCCTGCTGGCCAAAGAGCTGTGTCTCTGAGAGCGCCCTGTCCTTTTTTTTTCCTCTTTGGTCATATTGAAGGCCAGATGTCACAATAAGTATTTTATAACTTGCTGACTCTGTGAGCATTCTAGGAAACTGAAATGCCTCTAAAACTTGAGGAAAAAAGCCTTTTCCCATATAAAGGTCTATTTTTATTTTTTATTTTATTCATTTATTTTTTGTCATGTGGAGAGTTCAACCATAGCGTCACTGATAGGAGGAAAGTGTTGGGACTTGGGGCTGAGACATGGCCATGCAGGAGGCTTTGTGAAAGGACAATAAAGACACGATAGAAATTGTGGTTCCCAACACTGGTGTCTCCAAGCTCTACACTCATCAAGCAGTAGTTACTGGGAATAAATTAGCCTTCAAAGATCAAGGGACACATAACCCCAAACTGCAAGTAGCTCTTGAAGCCCCCCAGAGCTGGCATGGGACATAAAGTACAGACCCTTATGAACTGGGCTGAATCTGGACCACGAAGGGATATGGGTAAGGTCAGAAATACCTCTCGTCTGCTTTTTCTCCTGGAGATTGGCCTCATGCCCCCGTGCAGCCAATTCCCTATCGAATCATTCCTGATAAACCCACATCCTCTCTAAAGCAAGCTGATGAGTTATGTGGCCTAATCCCAGATTAAAAGACTGGATGTACCTGTATTAAAGTTTCAATAGAGAATTTGAAGTATATTCTTAAGTAAGAGAGAGAGAAGAGAGAGCTAATAAATCAGTACTGGAAATTCCTGGAAAGGAGGATTGCAATGAAATGTCAGTAGGCCCAGATTCTGAAAGAGGAATATTAAAAGCAGGGGGGGAAAAGGTAATAAAATAAAAGAAGAAGGAGAATTAAAAGAGGGTCTACAGAGAAGCTGCAAGTTGAAGAAAGTGAGGGGGAAGACACATGGTGAGTCACCTCTGAGAGGAGAAGGACTCAAGACGGAAGGGGAGAGAAAACTGGTCAAGGAAACAGACAAAACCAAAACGCGCTGCCTATTTATATCATAGGCTGGAAGCAGCATTTTTATTATTAAAGCAAGAAAATGAAATTCTGTCAGTCCAGTGAGGATTAGAAATAGTTCAAGGCAGGGGCAGACGGTGGAACTATGGTGGTGGCTAGCTTAGAAGGGGCACCGTCAGATACTCTCTGAACTCCTGGGAGAGAAGGTAGTTGAGTCCCATAAAATACCTCATCTGGGGCACGAGGCTGAGCAGGAAGGCAGTGACTCACTTGGAAATCCCTGAGCCACAAGTGGGGGCAGGCGTGCTGTTCACACCGGGACATAGATGTGTCCAGCTGGCTCACGTTTCTGTGCAATAAGGAAATCTGTTTTTAGATTGTACTGTAAATAAGAAGCCACCCTTCCCCCAAACTGCTTCTACCCCAGCCTGCCAAAGAAGCAGAATTTAAGTCTCCCTACATCTGCAGCCAAGAAGAGGCCAGCTAAATGCATATAAGTAGAAAGCTGCAGGTCCAACTAGGAGAGAGTGGAGTCCTTCCCCAGCAATCAGTATTGAAGGAAGCCAGCAGTTATTAGAGCTTACACACAGTAAAAGCGTCCTTAGCCCTGTGTGCTCAGATCCACACTGCAGGGCAAGTGAAAAGGCAGAACTCAGGCATAAGGGCAGCAAGAGAATGGGGTGTCAGCCTGTCCCAGGGGAGAAAAGTGAAGATCAGCCATACCGAGCAGAAAGGACATCTTGATTCCTCCAGAAAGAGCCCAGCTGAGGGATTCAACGTGGTGAGGAAGAACTTGACATTCCTATGGGATCGCTACCGTGCAGCCTAGGTGCTGGAGCAATCAGGAGAGCTGGGTTGGCTGTGAAGGTATTTACTGGTTGGCATATAGCTGCTGAGCCACTTTTTGCCTCTCCAGCCAACTCTTCCCCTCTGCCCCAACTATGACCAACTCTGTTCTGCTTGGTCATTGCCTTTAACAGTCAGATCCCAGAAAATCCCCCCTTCTCAGGCACCCCTGCCATTGGCTGTCCCTGAGGATGTTGTAGAGGTATGTGCTCGTTCTCCACCTCCATCCCTCCTCTAGCCCTGGAAGGCCCTAGAAGGCACTGCCATGGTCCACCATAAAACTCACCAAGATACTACCAGAGATTTTTTCTTTTGGAGCACAGCCCATGACTGCCCACCGCCAGGCTCCTTGTAGTCCTGGAGGGATTTCGTGGGGGGAAACAAGGGCTTTGGCAGGATTGGTGAGGTTTCACTGAACAAAAGGTCATCATGACCTGTCGTTGAATGTTTTCCATACAATTCCTGCTATGACTACTGTAACAGCAACTTAAATTTGTCCTTCTCAATTCAGATTGTAGTGAAGCAGGCGATAGTTATAATTAAGACTTTGAGCGTGGGGGTCAGATTTCCTGTTTTTAAGTTCTCTCTCTTAATTGTAGTTGTATATCCTCAGCCTGGTTACTTAGCCCCTTGAGTGCTCACCTTCTTTCACTTATTGTATGGGAATAACGGTACCTGTTAACTCAGGGTTGCTGGGAGGAGTGAGTGTGATAGCACACAAGACAAGGGACAGAAGCTGCAGGGTTTAGCACAGATGAAGTCATTACCATTGTTGTGCTTTGTATCATCACTGTTGCTTCTATGATACAGTCTTATGTGCCATGTGATGGGGCTGGGGCACCATCCTGCCCACACCCAGGACTGTGGTGAGGATGGGATGTGGAGGCAAAGCTGGGAAGTCATATCATTTCGATACCAGTAGGAATCCTTTCCATGTGCCCATATGCTTTATTTCTGGGTTTTCTCAAAGATGAGTTCTTGGTCTCTGTCTTTAACATCTCTGTTATCCAGGTGGTTGTTGCTTTACAAGACACAATGCTGCAAGGCATGGGTAGAATTTCTTGGGAACCAAGCTTTCCATTTTGTTGGGGATCAGTTCTTCCACTAAAGTATTTTAGGAAAATTCCCTTTCAGGAAAAGCTTGTTGTTACAGAAACCTTTTGGTTCTTTTCTGACTTGTCAATGTACTATAGATTAGTCCTGATTTTGTTTACCACATTCAGGGCTGAACACTTCATGCTTTCATCAAGATTAAACATGTCCTCTCTCCTCCCATTTCTGCCCCATGTTTGACCATCACCATGTGTAGAGCCAGGATGGAATATGACTGACCACAAGTCCTTGTGTCATGCCAGACTCTGGTTTTACTGATATGACACAAAGACCAGGTCTCCAGAACCCAAGTACAGAAGGGTATTCTTAGAAATGTACCTATTAAGGGACTTGCTCTCAACTCTTCATTCATTCAAAGCAGCTTAGAATTGCAGAGTATTTTTGAGATGGAAGAGTACATGAGAGGTAATATAATCTAGCTATTTTGTACCCATTAAAGTGATGAAATAATCTCTTCCTCTGGGACAAGTGATCACTATCATTTAAATATACCAAAAATATTTCACTTCATTAATATGAATATATCTATATATACATACATATATGTGCATGTATATATATTATATACATAAAATATTTAAATATATATATATATTATAATATGTGTGATAAAATATATATAACATATAATATATAATATATGTTCTTAACATCAGTATATTTTTTTCTTACATGAATTGAAGTTCTGCCTTTTATAATTTAAAATTGTACAATAGGGATCTTAGTCTAGCCTCTCTCATAAATCATGGAAATCACCTTTACAACATAGGGAACTTGGTTTCATCTTTTCTTTTCAAAAAAAGTTTATATGAACTCTATCAGATGCGGAAAACAGACTCATCCTGGAGAATCACAAATACCCAAGGCAGAGTCTCCTCCCCCAGGAAGTGCACTAAGAAAGGCAGACAAACACAGAAGCAAACTAACGTGGTTCCAGGGTAGGGAAAGTCAGGGATCAGTGAAGGGGCAAAGTATGATTCCATAGAAGGGGAGCACCAGCCAGCCTGAATCCTGTGGGGACGTCATGGAGAAGTGATGTAAGGAAGCAAGGCCTCTCAGGAGTCACAAATGAGTCTGAATGAGCTAGAGGGGAATCGGCTCTAGGGAATGAGAAATGTAGAGGGACCAGTCTGAACAAAGGCACAGCCAGATAACATTAAGATCAAGAACTTCAGTGCTGCTGGACTTTTAAGTCCAGAGAACTTGAAGTCTTATAGTCTGCTTTCTCTTGCACGTGACCGTGTCCCGGTCCTACCGTGCTGCAAACCCTATACTCCCCTCCCTAGAAGGTATCTCCTTCTCTGAGGTTGCTCTATATTTCCACCTTAATTCATGGCACCTCCCTCATGATTAAAACAGGCTGGAGCATCAAACTGAAGGGTCAGATACTTCTGTTTGACTGATCGTAGGTGGGTTATTTGTTACAGCCTGCTTAAATCTTGTCCATGGCTCCCCATTGCCTATTAGATGGAGTGCAAGTTCCCAAGCACAGTGTAAAGGTATTCTGTGACTTCTCAATCAGGATCCTGCTGCGTTTCCAACCTTGTCTGACACTCTTCACTGGACACTTTTGTGTTCCCAAACTGCTAATTGTACTCAACACACTCTGTTTTCCCTCACCTCCAAGCCCACTTTCCCTGTAGGGGTGTTCTGGCCTTCACTATGGCCAACCCATGGCCATCCCAACCAACAAGACTAACTGAGGACATGATGTGAAATTTCTTTCTCTCCAATCATGTTAAACCTGCTTCCTTCACATTTCACGGTGCATCTGCTACTCTATCCATCTCTCCTACTGTGTCATAAAGAAAACTACTACAGTGATGTTGTCACATTGTTCCTACAGTTCCCATTTCAGTTATTTTTCTAATTTAGTAATTGGCCCTTTTGCTGAATAAATTTTAATACTTTTGTCTTTGTCAACATTTCAACCATGTCCAAGAAGTGTCTCTACAAAAGGTCTAGAAAATAGATATTGCATGCCTTTCCTAGTATCCTTCTTAGAGAGGATTAGCTTTTTCACTTTCTCAGCAATTCTATCACTTACAGATAATTCATATACATTATTGGTTTAAAATTATATATTTTCATGTCCACAATTCCTTCTGGAATGTAAGTTTAGTCAAAGACAGAGGCCCTTTTATTTACTTTTATCCCTCCACCCCCTAGTACAAGACCTGTCTGAATGAATGTTAGCTAAAATTTAAAATACAGTGTCACCATCACCATCCTCATCATCCTCATCATCACTGTACAAGGGTGACATTTGGCATGTATAGCCATATGTTTCTTGAGCACTTCCCTCAAGAAGATGAAGTTAGCACAACCTCTTCAAGTAAGGGTAATAATTCCACATATGACCAATGACCATTGGAATCAAAAGAACTATGAATGTTCACGTTATCCCCTGAAAACTGCCTTCCGTTTATATCTAGTGCTTAAAATCTATGTGCACAAACCTAAGCTTCTCAAAATGTCACTGCCATGAGATAAGTACCCTGTTATCTTTAAACTGTGCTTAAAAATCTGGATGAAATAATGCTGACTATTCACTAAAAAATACATAATTAAAGTTCTGCTCAGCAAATAGAAAATCTAATTTAAGAAAGCCACGATTATTTTTCCCTAGAAATCATTCCCATGGTTTAACAAGTAATTCTTTTCAGCTCTCACTAAAGTAAATGTATTATTGTGTTATCTTACATGATTTAACACTAAATAAACAATCACTGCCTGCAGAATAAAGAGCAGGACGTAATTCTTCTAGAAGATAATTTCCTCTCTGATGATATGGGTTAGAAAAAATGATGAAGTTCTATGTGTTTAAGAAGTGCTGGCCTTTATGCTCTTCCAAGGTGAGCTTATGGTTCAACTTCCTACTCTAGCTCAGAACTTCCTCTGCTTCCCTCTTCCCACCCCATGTCTGCTGGTTTGGGGAATTCCGGGGGGCGGGGGGCATGGCATATAGCTTCCTATTACCATATACAGGTGATATTTGTAAAATAATGTGGGTAGATTCAGAGAAGGGGATTGCAGGAAGGATTCAAGGTTTCCTCATTTCCTCATTTTAAGCGTACAGGAAATCATCTTCCTTCTTTCAAAAAGTAGAGGCTGTGGTAGACACAGTGGTATTCACTCACCTCTTTTTAAAAAGGGGGTTAAACCCTGAGCTATCACTCGTTGACTGACACCCATTCCTTTCCATAAAATTCATCCATGTCTCACCAATACTTCCAATCTCCCTTTCTCACTTAAACTTTCCACTGGTTAGTTATTAGAACATTTACCTTGTCTGATAAAGTTCAGTCTTCTTGGAAACTTCCTACTTTATTCTATCACCTGAATGATCTTGTTATATATCTTATTTCTCCAAGGATCTTCTGGAAATTGTAGCCATAAATACTTGGAGAAACTGCGGTGCTTGGGTGGCTCAGTCATTAAGCATCTGTCTTTGGCTCAGGTCATGATCCTGGGGTCCTGGGACTGAGCCCCACATCCGGCTCCCTGCTCCTTGGGAAGCCTGCTTCTCCCTCTCTCACTCCCCCTGCTTGTGCTCCCTCTCTTGCTGTGTTTCTCTCTGTCAAATAAATAAATAAATCTTAAAAATAAAATACTTGGAGAAACTGACCTTCACTAATTTGAGCAAAAATTCATTATTCTTTCAAATTTAAATGTCTTAAGCTAGCTCAGGAGTACTAAGGGCACCAAAAGGGCCAATGATGTTGGTATTTGTAAAAACAAAGCAGGATTTTGATAGTTTTGGTTGAGAGGACCTTTTGACTCCCTTCACCTTATACCATGTTGACTGTGGCTGTGGGTCGCTCTTCATAAGGAGGCCAGCAGAGAAGAAGCCAGGTCGTTCCCCTCTCAATTTGGTTAGAGTAATGTCTGCTTACAGATCCTGCAGCTCCTCCCAGGTCTGCATGTCAGGGATGAGGGTCTGCATGAGGTGAAGCGGTTTGGAACAGAACACTCAAAAGACTCCTGCAATCATGGAGACAGTTCTCCTGTCTGTCATAAATCAGAGAGGCTCCCACTCAGGTTTTATAAAGTCCCTTTCACCCCTGTATGAGAGAGAAGTGCCAGGTTCATTAATCCTTTCCTGCCTAAAAAAATTAAAAGGAAAGAGGAATACAAGCATCTCACATGGGCACATTGTAGATAAATATGTGGGCGTAGGAGTTGGAATTATAGTCTCTAGTTTAGCATGAATATCAGAATTCACCGAAACACTGTTGACATAGCTGGATATTAATACTTTATTTCATCTCTAGAATGAGGACAAAGAGGAGGAAAATAGCTATGCCTGTGAGACCCTGCCAGGAGCTAGGAAAAGGGCCTGTTCTCATGGAGTATACATTCTACTGAATGGAGAATTCTCAACAATGTTACTAGATATCTGATGACTTTAGGAAACTTGTGTATTTCAAAAGAAGACAACATGAAAATAATTGAACAGTGGTAACATTTTTAGAATTAGCAATGGTGAGAAGGAATATTGTTGTGTTAGTTTTAGTTGTATAACATAGTGATTTTATATTTATACACATTATGAAGTGGTCACCACAAGAAATCTAGTTACCATCTGTTGCCATACAAAATTGTTATAATATTATTGACTATATTCCCTATGCTGTACATTACATTCCTGTGTCTTATTTATTTTATAATTGGAAGATCCAACCTCTTAATTCTCTTCACTAATTCACCCATATCCCACTCCCTTTCTTTCTGGGCACCAACAGCTTATTTTTGTTTTGTTTTATTTGTTAGATTTTTTTTTTTAGATTACATACATAAGTATAATCATATAGTATTTGTCTTTGATTTATTTCACTTAGCATTATATCCTCTAGATCCACCTATGTTGTGGCAAATGACAAGATTTTTTTATGGCTGAGTAATATGCTTCTGTGTGTGTGTGTGTGTGTGTGACATTTTCTTTTTCTATTCATCTATCAATGGACACTAAAGTTGCTTCCATACCTTGGCTATTATAAATAATCCTATGCCTTTTTCAGAGAGAGTTTTTGTTTTCTTTGGATGAATATGTAGAAGTGTAATTGCTAAATTGTATGATAGTTCTATTTTTAATATTTTGAGGAAACTCCATACTATTTTCCATAGTGGTTGCACCAGTTTACATTCCCATCAGCAGTGTGTGAGTGTTCCCTTTTCTCCACACCCTTGTCAACACTTATTTCTTGTCTTTTTGATGCTTGCCATCTGACAACTGTGAGGTGATAGCTCATTGTGGTTTGATTTGTGTCCCCGATAGTTGGTGATGCCGGACACCTGTTCATGTGCCTGTTGGCTATCTGTATATCTTTGGAAAAATATCTGTTCCGGGTCTCTGCCCACTTTTTCTGATCCTGATTTTTAGCTGCGCATTTTTGGCCAAGTAAGGCTTCCATTTTTCTGCAGGCTGTCAGCATGGTAGATGAACTTTGCCATCTGCTTAGCTGAGGAAGGTCTTTGGTTTCTCCTATCGGAAGACACCTATCACTTTGATGATGACAGCTGCTAATCCAAAAAGAAGGAGAATCTTGTACACCTGTCTGATCTCCACATCCCTCATAGGATGGATCCAAACCTAGGACTGCTGTGCGAACCTGTAACATGATAAGATGTAACAACTAATAGTCTATTCCCTCACTGAAGCATGTTTTGCAGAATTATAAAGGGAGAGGAAAAATTAGATTTAGAATGATTGCATCCTCATGTTTTTCATTTATATAAATAAAATCTTCACAATAAAAATACAAAGATCAGGCAGAAACTACTACTTCACTCCAGGTGATAGTGTCCTCCCCTAAACCCTATTTGACCTCCTTTGCTCTACCTCTAACTTTCTAATTTGCTATATGATTTTTAAGCAACTGCTTTTTCAGTCCCCAATGCTGAGTCATCCATCTTCCCCCCCTCCAACCTCTCACTGAATGTTTTACACCTTAATTAATAGGTGTTTGATAATCATAAATATCTCGTGAATAGATAAATAATAAACTGATTGGCTATGGTAATAGAGCAGGAAAAAGGGGACACATGGTATGCACACATTCAGATAAGAGGAAAGATGGCTTGAAGAAGGAAATTGAATATGTTGTGCAGGGGAGGGCACTCTTCTCTCTCTGAAGAGGAATTTGTATATAGACAATTTGCCTTTCAAATGGCTTTAATTACCTTATATATACATATTAAATACATTTACACACATGCATACACTGTATTAAAGTGGAAACAGCTTATTTCTCAAAGAGAAATGTTTTGATGACTTATCAAGGGCCAAAAAAAAAAAAAAAACACACTTGGATGAGTACTAATGTCCCATTAGTTGTAAAAAGAGTTAATGTGGATTTATAATTCTTTCTTACATCATGTTGGAGAAATAAAAGCAAAGACAGTATTTTGTCATTGCAATAAATTAATTTAAACACTTTTCTCATCCTAAATCCCAATTTTCCTGGATGAGATGCTAGGAGAGAAAGTTATCTGTTTTCAAATTGCCGTCTTATTTTTAGATTGTCTTTTGCATTGTCATTTAAATTTCTTTGCTGCCACATCTGGTGGAGAGGCCTCACATCCAACCAGTGCTGGATTTTAACGGTGCTGGAATGTTTCTACTTCTTGTGCAATTGACAATATGTGGTCCTTAAGCATCAATTTCTTTACCAGGTCCTCCATCCAAGCCATATCCCTCGTGTTATATGCCTCATCCCTTCTTTGGGTCCTCATGATATGTTGTCCAGACTTCTAAGATGATATCTGTAAACTGCACTCTTTTCTTTTCCTTTTCTTCCCCCAAAGACTGAGATATGCCCAAAGGCAAGAGTTCAGTGGTTTTCATGCCTAAGTTTCCGTTGCCTACCAGAGTGCTTGACCTATAATGAATATAGGCATTCGGAAGCTGAATATCATTAAATCAGTCATTATCCTATAATTCCTGAACAGACTATTTTGGTTTATCACTTCTACATAAAATTTCAATATGCTAAATCAGCATAAAGTGCACTTGATTTAGAAGGATGTGATTTGCAGAATATAAAGTTTGGAATATTACAATGTTAAAGACCTCCAGAGATCAAATTGACAGATTGATGAATTAGATATAGTCATGGATATTGGAGAAGAGGAAAAATTATATGATGTTTAATATTTGGCATGATAAGACATAGAAGTGTAAATTAATATATTTATTCTCAAAAGATAATGTGAACAGTATTAATAGTTCCCACTTGTTAAATGTCTCTTATAAAACACAACCCTGCCAGGTGTTTTCTTGTGTTTTCTTCGGTCTCACAACCGTGCCAGCTGGTTTTACTTACAATTTCCAGACGAAGAGATAGAGATTTAGGTGGTTTATTAAACTTAAGTACAGCATTAGAATTTGAAACTATCACTCATTTCCTCTGATCCTAAGACTATCTCCCTAAACCTCTCAGTCATAACTAAATCATGTAAGGATAAAGTGATTTAGAAGAGGATAATAGATATTATGAATATTTTGTGTCCCTCTTTAGTTACAGAACACATTGTTCCTTCCTTGGGTAGTAGTGATATCATCTTTGTATGCGACTTAAACCTTAAACAAAAGAGAAGTACAGAAAATAATAGTAGCCAATATCTTACAGAGCTTTATAGTTTAAAATGGTATTACAAGTTTTATTCTAGTTAAGTTTATTTGGGCTTTTGTTCTGTTTTAAGATATTTCAAGGAACAATGCTGCTTAAATTAAGGTTCAGAAAAGAATGAAATATTTTCCTACTGGTTTGAAATCACATCAAATTAGTTTGGTTTTCCTATCCAAGTCTATTTCCCCCTAAAATGTTCATTTACCTATATACACTATCTCTATCTTTATCTCTTGCTGTATATAGGGATCTGTGGATACAGATATATGTGTATTATATATAGA
Source organism: Spilogale gracilis (assembly GCA_004023965.1). Lineage (NCBI taxonomy): Eukaryota > Metazoa > Chordata > Mammalia > Carnivora > Mephitidae > Spilogale > Spilogale gracilis. The sequence continues at coordinate 8,463 of PITA01009136.1, read as the reverse complement.
TGTATATATCTATATATCTACAGACACAGATATTTTTGTATTATATGTGTTAGTAATATATCTCAAATTAACAGATAACCATTTTATAGAATCAATCCTCTTTTTGAAACCTGTTATGGAGAATAAGACCAAAGTTTCCTAAAATAGTTCTATAACTATCCTAAAATAAATCCATAACATGTGCCCAGTTTTCCAAGGACAATCTCAGGAGCATTGCATTTGTACGTAACATGGAAAAGGTAACTAGTTCTCTCTATATGTAATGACTCTGACATCTAGGTGGGGAAATACACAATTATTACTGGAACCATAAAACTATTCACTGAACTTTAGATACATCAATTAAGTAACAACATTTTACCTAGTAAACCTTCTATCAAGTAGATACCGTCAGGTAAGCAACACCTACTTCCAGCAATAACAGAGAAAAACAATTCCCAAGAGTGGTAGGGGCAAAAAGAGGTTGATTCAAAGAGGAGAGATTATTGAGGGGAAAATAGCACAGAAAATATTTTATCAAAGAGAAATGCCTTGAAATAGGTTTAAAAGGATGCACATTCTTTGGGAAAAAAAGGAGAGCCTTCCATGTCTAAAAGAAAAGTGTAGATGGAGGGGCAGAGAAATATAAAAATATTAGTAGCCTCCTCTGGGCCATACCTGAAGGTTGGGCAAGTTGAATAATAGAGATGGCATAAGAGTCAGTTTTTAATCCATGAACCTATTTTAATTGGCTGACCATAAAATAGTACTTTTTTTTTAAAAGATTTTATTTTTTTGACAGAGAGAAACACAGCCATAGGGGGAACACAAGCAGGGGGAGTGAGAGAGGGAGAAGCAGGCTTCCTGCCGAGCAGGGAGCCCAATGTGAGACTTGATCCCGGGTCTCCGGGATCATGACCTGAGCTGAAGGCAGTCGCTTAACCAACTGAGCCACCCAGGAGCCCCAAAATAGTACTTTTAGTAACACAGCAATGTTCAGGTTTTAGGTATCCAGGCAATGAAAGTAGAGTGAGGACTTTAGAAAAGTAGACTAGAAAGACGGAGTGGGCATTTTTCCCTAAATTCAGAAATTGTAATATCCCCTCCTTTAATTAAAACACACAATTTTAGATTTTAAAAGGTACAGACAATACATCCAAAGGTAGTTCCCTACTAAAGTCTCCATAATTGATTCATTTAAAGTAAACAATTCTAAAATCATAAAAATATAAAATTATAACTTTGTTTTTTATAAAGTAAACATTTTCATATGCTCATTAAAATATTTTCTATTTATGTTGTAAATGCTGTTCATGATCATTTTCTCTAGCATGAATGAATTATGCATGGCTTTAGTGTATGAAAGCATTTTTCTTCCCATGGTGTGAAGATATTAAGGATCCACAACTCTTTTAACATAATTTTGTGAAAAAATGAAAGTGTTTTCAAATATTTAAGAGAAAAAAAACAAAGACAATTATTCATTTTGCAATTAGTAATATATTTGTCTTCCATGGCCAAAGGTTCTTTTTATTTCTTTTTATTTATTTTTTAAAGGTTTTATTTATTTACTTTAGAGAAGGAGAGCATAAGTGAGGGAAGGGGCAGAGGGAGAGGGAGAAAGAATCACAAGCAGACTCCATGCTGAGTGCAGAGCCTGACTTGGGGCTTGATCTCACGACACTGAGATCATGACCTGAGCCTAAATCAAGAGTTGGTCACTTAACCCACTGAGTCATCCAGATGCTCTCAAAGGTTATTTTTAAGACAGCTCATAGAATCTGAGCATGTCGGTGGAAAATGTTGATTTGTAAAAATTTTAAAAAGTGTGGCATAATCTCATACTGAGAAAAAGGTAACTAAAAAGAAAAGATTAGATAACAGTGGTATATCTATCAAACATGAGCATTTCCCTTCATCCAAAATTTAGTCATACTTTATGAGTACTGAGAAGAGAATATGCACTAAAAGGATAAAAATTCTGTGGTATGCATTTCATTAATATATATCTCCCTTACTACCAAATAAGAGTTTTTGTTACTGAAAGAATATTATATCTTTAAGTCATAATGACTTACGTTGGGCTATGGAACTTCCTCTATCACCTAGCATCACATATATATGCATATAGTTATATATACACTTATAAGTGGATTTTTAAAATAAGTACAGTATAGCACTATAAATGTATTTCCTCTTCATTATGATTTTCTTAATACTTCCTTTGTAATAATACAGTATATAATACATATGACATAAAAAATATGTGTTAATTAACTATTTAGACAATTGGTGAGGCTTCTGGTCAACAGGCTCTTAGTAGTTAAGTTTTGGGGGAGTCAAAGTTATATACACATGGGTTTCGGCTGCATATGGGGTTGGCATCCTAACTCTGTGTGCCAGGGTCACTGTGTACACATCCATACAAATATATATTTATTAGGGCGCCTGGGTGGCTCAGTCGTTAAGCATCTGCCTTTGGCTCAGGTCATGATCCTGGGGTCCTGGGATCGAGCCCCGCTTCAGGCTCCCTGCTTTGTGGGAAGCCTGCTTCTCCCTCTCTCACTCCCCTTACCTGTGTTCCCTCTCTAGCTGTGTTTCTGTCAAGCAAATAAATAAAATCTTTATATAAATAAATAATAAATGTTATGTCTACCCTCAAAAAATCATTTTGCTTTATCATCCAAATAACACTAATTTATTAGGCAGAATGAAATATATTTGGTGAAGTCATATTTTATTAAGAGCTGATACTGAAAAACAAAGAAGTATAAGGGTAGGAGTTATGAAACATGTAAATTGACTAACATGGAGCTAAGGAGGTTGAAGATATTTAAAGCAATTTTTGGCAAGCATTGCAATATTTAACTCAACATTTTTATATGTAATTAAATTATGAAATAAAGCCAGCTGGCTTTGTAAAATTTTAAATATTGTGTGAACACAAAGGCATATGGGCTTTTGCCCGTGTCAGCGGATTCTCGTCTAGGTAGTATACTTACATGTTCCCAGTAGTTTCAGATTTTTGAAGCTATTTTCTGCTACATAAAAATAATTATTTATCTGGCCCATGCCGAATCACTCAGTCACCTCTATATATGTGTCATGTACAACAAAAGTGCTCCCTCTTACTAAACTTCGGTAATTCTTCTAAGTTAATATATTGCATTTGATTTAAGCTTTCTGAATGAGTAAGATTAAACATATATCTGAAATTAACACTTACCAAGAAAGTAACTTTAATTTTGGAAGATATATTAAAACAAATATGATCTAGCTTCAGAATTCATAAAAAAGTTGGTACAGGGGTATCTGGGTGGCTCAGAGGGTTAAGCCTCTCCCATGGGCTCAGGTCATGATCTCAGGGTCCTGGAATTAAGCCCCATATCGGGCTCTCTACTCAGCAGGGAGCTGATTCCCCCTCTTTCTCTGTTTGCCTCTCTGCCTATTTGTGATCTCTCTCTCTCTAATAAAAAAAAAAAGTTGGTGCTGCCAGAAATTGTCATTTTTTATTGATTTCCATGTTCAAACTGCACAAATTACTAAGCTTTCAGAAACATGCATATGCTAATAACTGCCAAAATTTTCCTCAAAATAGGTAAAAATAGGTAAATAAATTAATTAGAATAAAATTGAAAGTAAAATGTTTAGATTGCACACACGCTCTTAAATTGAAGAATCATACGTACTCTGTTACAGTCTATGTAAACATACTTTTAGTCTTTACATTACTGAGAACATTTCTAGCTTCCCAACAACTTCACTGGAATAAAATGATTATAGAAAGTCTGAATCCATTCAGATTGGACAAGCTTTTCTTGCTTACTAGTTTTATGCATGAAAAAAGCACAGGTTTAAAGTTTTCTATTTATAAATAAGTAACAAATTTTTACAATATTCTGTGTTCTAAGACTATGGATGACACTGTACTTTTTTTTTTTTTCTGTTTCCTGGAATGTGAAATCTGTAGCCACACCTTTTTTTTTTCAAGATTTTATTTATTTATTTGACAGAGTGAGAGGGAGAGTGCGCACACAAGCAGGGGGATTGAAAGGCAGAGGAAGGAGAAGCAGTCCTCCCGCTGAGCAGGGAGCCCGATGCAGGGCTGGATCCCAGGACCCTGGGATCATGACCTGAGCCAAAGGCACACACACTTAACTGACTGAGCCACCCAGTAGCCATACTTTCAAAGGGAAAATATTTGGAAACTAAGTAACCACTTATATTTCAAACCTCCTTCTAAATAGCTTTTCCTGAACAGAACTCTTTTATTCTGGTCTTTCCTCCATTCAACCCACTTAATACTCTGCTGCAACATGGATATTCCCCCTTGAAAATCTCTTCGTATCCTTGAGTGTGTGTGTGTGTGTATGTGTGTGTGTGTGTGTGTGTGTGTGTGTGTGTGTGTGTTTGAATAAAGTACAAAACTTTTTAACTTGGTAGTTAGTTTAATATTCCATGTTTTGTCTTGAATGCTCAATTTCTTACCGTCTGCATTATTCTCTTATTCCTCATTAAAGACCATCTGTCTGAGGTCAGTTGTCTTGTTTGCTACCATACCCCATGTTCTCACCCCTCAAGGCTCATCTCATGTGGTTGCACAGGTCTCTCCTATTTTTGCACACTTGATTGTTTCCTCAGCGAAGGTGACTTTCTCTGTTAGCCCTTTGTGGCTTCCATCCCCTAGAATGTCCGCATCTCATACCATGGCACCTCATAGCCATCACTTAACCCATTTCTTTATAATTATATGCATCCAGTTGTATCTGTAGCTTTTTATTGGATGAGAAGTTTCTCGAAAAGATTCCCTTTCTTACACCTTTGTGTAAGAAATGATTTGATAAATGATTTTCCCCATGTCAAGTTTCTTATCTGCCTGTCATATCTTCTAGGCACCAAAGCCCCAGGCCACAAAGGAAAACATACCTTAGGTGGTTCAGCTTGGTAGCATTTGAGAATGCTAACTAAACACTCCATTACGGTCGCTATCTATAGAGAATAAAAATATGCATTTATTTTCTAATAAATAAGATTGATTTTCTAATTCACAGAAATACTATAGTCTGATATAAAACCAAGTATTTTCTCTCAACTTTCATCCAGGAAAAGCAATGTGGTACTAAACTTTCTAGAAAATGCCTATAACCTTCCTAACTCTTTCTGCATTTGATATTCTGAATCATCGTGATTTTTTTTCCTTTCTATTATATATTGGATATTTACTTTTTTGCCAGCATGTTTGCAAAGGAAATTTTAAGCATGAATTTTTACTTTCATATAGCTATGTTATCTGCTAGTGGAAGTTATCTACTCTCTATCAGCAGATAGTAATATGAAGTTAAAGATACAAAATAAACATTGTATCTTCTCTAACATAATGTTGAATATAGGAGTCACTCAGATTGCTGTTTGTACAAAATCAATAAAATACATGAAATGGTCATATAACAATTGCTTTAAGTTTTTCAAGCTATATCAATGAACTCCTCTTATTTATTAAAATCAGAATAAAATCTTTGCAGCTTCTTATAAAAAAGGAATGGTATATGGAAATAAGATAATCTTATTTTATGAACAGCAATTTACTTTGGAGAACTCTTTTTAACCTTTTTCACACACCCAACCTTAACACCATCAGATTTAGCGACACACGGAGCTTTTGGAAAAAGGATTAAAAATAAAATGACAGGTGTGCTTCTTAAATTAATTTAGAAGTGTCATCAAACATTTGCAAATGTAACATTATAAAATAAATAGGAAGGAAAAGTTCAAGTTGCATGGGTCAACCAATGGAAATATTTTCTTTTCTTTCTTTTTCTTTTAAAGATTTTATTTATTTATTTGACAGAGAGAGAGAGTTCACAAATAGAGAGAGAGGCAGGCAGAGAGAGAGGGAAGCAGGCTCCCCACTGAGCAGAGAACTTGATGTGGGACTCCATCCCAGGACCCTGAGATCATGACCTGAGCTGAAGGCAGAGGCTCAACCCTCTGAGCCACCCAAGTGTCCCTTTTTTTTAAAAAATAATTTATTTTTTCAGTGTTCCAAGATTCATTGTTTATGCAGCACACCCAGTGCTCCATGCACTATGTGCCCCCCTTAATACCCACCACCAGGCTCACCCATCCCCTCGATCCCCTCCCTTCCAGAACCCTCAGTTTGTTTCTCAGAGTCCATAGTCTCTCATGCTCCAGCTCCCTCTCTGATTTCCCCCAGTTCACATATTCTTTTCTTCTCCTAATGTCCTCCATGTTACTCCTTATGCTCCACAAGTAAGTGAAACCATGTGATACTTGACTTTCTCTACTTGGCTTATTTCACTCAGCATAATCTCCTCCAGTCCCATCCACGTTGCTACAAAAGTTGGATATTCATCCTTTCTGATGGAGGCATAATATTCCATTGTATATATGGATCATATTTATCCATTCATCTGTTCAAGGGCATCTTGGCTCTTTCCATAGTTTAGCTATTGTGGCCATTGCTGCGATGAGCATTGGGGTTCGTATGGCCCTTCTTTTCATCCGTATCTTTGGGGTAAACACCCAGTAGTGCAATTGCAGGCTCATATGGTAGCTCTATTTTTAATTTTTAAAGAAATCGTCACACTGTTTTTCAAAGTGGCTATACCAATTTGCATTCCCACCAACCGTGTAAGAAGGTTCCCCTTTCTCCACATCCTCTCCAACACTTGTTTCCTGTCCTGTTAATTCTGGCCATTCTAACTGGTGTAAGATGCTATCTCAATGTGATTTTGATTTGAACTTTCCTGATTGCTAATGATGATGAACATTTTTTCATGTGTCTGTTAGCCATTTGTATGTCTTCTATGGAGGAGTGCCTCTTCATGTCTTCTTCTTTTTTTTTTTTTTGTGATGTGATTATCTTTTTTGGAGGGTGTTGAGTTTGAGGAGTTCTTTACAGATCTTGGATATCAGCCCTTTGTCTGTAGTGTCATTTGCGAACATCTTCGCCCATTTCCTCGGTTGCCTCTTTGTTTTGTTGACTGTTTCCTTTGCTGTGCAGAAGCTTTTTATTTTGACGAAGTCCCAAAAGTTTATTTTTGCTTTTATTTCCTTTGCCTTTGCAGACATGTCTTGAAAGAAGTTGTTGTGGCCAAAGTCAAAGAGGTTACTGCCTACGTTCTCCTCTAGGATTTTGATGGATTCCTGCCTCATGTTGAGGTCATTCATCCATTTCAAGTTTATCTTTGTGTGTGGTGTAATAGAATGGTCTAGTTTTATTCTTCTATATGTAGCTGTCCAATTTTCCCAGCACCATTTTTTGAAGGGACTGTCTTTTTCCACTGGATATTTTTTCCTGCTTTGTTGAAGATTATTTGACCATAGGGTTGAGGGTCCATATCTGGACTCTCTCCTCTGTTCAACCAATGGAAATATTTTCCTAGAGTAATACAGCAAGAAAAAAATTCAGAATATGTATAAAGAAAACCAATTTTTAGCCAGATCATCTTTTCTGCATGGTCTGAACTTCGTGGTTTTTATTTTAGATCTTGGAAATCTCTGGTGTTACCGAATCCTCTGACTAAAACAATATGAAACTCTTTCTGAGATTCCCCAGGCATATACACAAAGAAGAACTTGAATACAGGAGTTCTTCTCCCCAGTGGTCCATATAAGTACAAAGAAAAAAATAGCAGAAAAGTCAAATGTATGTGAAAAATTAATAGAGGAAGAACGAATATGCGGAATATTTGGTTAACCCTAGAGTATAATTTCTTTTTTTTTTTTAAAGATTTTATTTATTTATTTGATAGAGAGAAACACAGCTAGAGAGGGAACACAAGCAGGGGGAGTGAGAGAGGGAGAAGCGGGCTTCCCGCCGAGCAGGGAGCCTGATGTGGGGCTCGATCCCTGGTCTCCAGGATCACAACCTGAGCCGAAGGCAGTCGCTTAACCAACTGAGCCACCCAGGCACGCCCCTAGAGTATAATTTCTTATAAAGACTGATAGAAACATGAATTTTACATTATTTGTCTTTTTTTTTTTGGAGTTCTTAAAAACATTTGTAGTGATTCAGAACAGGAATTTAGTTCTCCTTCTTTGAATCCATAGATCCAGTACTTATGTTCATTATGTCAAGCATGAATTTGGAATACACAGTCTAATTCTGTAATGGACAATTTTGGTGCCCACAGTTAAGACCTTTCTTGAATCTCTGTGATATGTTGCCCAAGTATTTAGATAACAGGAGTCCAAAAATTCTGTAGCCAGAGGAGTTTTTCATTACTACCAGACTGGATGTGGGCGGGGGGTGGTGGTTTTGCTGTTTCTTTACTGCTGTGTCCTCATGGTACAAGTCAGGTGTAAACACTGGGTGTGAATGAAGGCATTGTCACACAAGGCGAGAAGTGTGGGACCATGTTGCACAAAATACATATCTGTTCTGTGTCAGTTCAGTGAAGAAAGGACTCTTCCTGTGAAGAAAGCAAATTCTTTTTTTTTTTTTTTTAAGATTTTATTTAT